>JAGVSP010000565.1:0-68206 GCA_022494985.1 Micrasema minimum
ATGTGATTATGACACAAAATTAAATATTGTAATTTTTATAACATTACAGCCACAAGGATATCCAAGAATTTATGGATAAAACTTCTCGCCAACAGATTTCCACATTTGGATTTTGTGAAAAATGACTCAATCAGAACTCTTCTCGACACCCATAGAAACCAAGGCGTTATCAATGTGTTTATGACTATTAAAGGTAATATTTAAATATACTCGTATATAGGTATATATAAAAAGAACACCCACAACAATTAAGTAATGTATAGTATATAATACTTATATGTCATATTATTATCATAAGCTGTGTATAATTTGTCTGGAAATATTTTTTTAATTGGTGTCCATCAAATATAATTTAATTGTAATTAAAATGTCCATCAAATTTCTGCCTCTCATGAATGAATAAAATGCTAACTAAATAAATTTCATTTTTATTATAATTTTTAGGTACTTGTGATCCTGCATTAATACGGCAAGCATTAATAGAACAAGTTGTTGAAAAGAAAGATAGACTTGGCAATTTACGCTTCCCCAAACTGCGATCTGTCCTTGTATCATGCTGGGGAAATTATGCCTGGGCGATGTCAAATATTATCGATATAGAAAACCATCTCATTCAAGGCAGCCCCAAGTTCAGAGGTCGACCAATAAATGACCAAAATATTCAGGTAACAGAATAAAAATTAAATTGACATTTATATAATTCTATTGTGTGTATCTTGTCTTTCTATTAATTCCATAGAGGTATTTAATATATTAAATTCAATATACTTTGCAGGACCACGTTAGTGATATCGTTTCTAAATATCTCCCGACACATCTTCCTCCATGGCAGATAATCATCATCCCAAATATTGTATCTTCTGAAACAAAGTATGGACTACTTATTCGAGTGCATCATTTACTATTAGAAGAAGAGGAATCACTTAATATTGGAGATTTTTCTTTTGCTTAACCCAGAAGATGAATATAGCGAGCCAACTTGTCACTCGTCTAATGATGATAACTTACTTAATATTACAGAAGTTAATCCATTGAGCAATATTGTACACCCGCCGTCGGCTCTCCCTTCATTGTATTTTAGATTAAGTGATAGTTTTTCTAATAGATGGAATGAATTTATTTCGGATTACGATCCCATTGAGTCTCCTAAACTATTAAAAAAATATCCAGGAATTTTCAATAGCGTCGCAATATTTTTTATTGCATTGGTTGCCACCTGCAAAGAATATACTAAATTTGTATCTCATACTAAAACTGATCCAGCATCATATGTAACTCATTTTATCTCGAAATTTCACCACGAAGCATCGAGGAGAAATCTTACTCCAGGGATTATGGTGTTTTCAGCATTAATCACTTTAAATCCTTTTTCAATAGTTTTCAACATACTAAAATTGATAATGTGGATAAATTACATGATCCTTATAAAGTTTCCCATCAAGGTATATTATGAAATACAAGCATTTCATTCTTGCATGAAACACCAATACTGTTTATACCCAAACACTATTGTGGCATTACTTTATAATTATTTGCCAATTTTATATGCAGCTGGCAAGGAAGTAATATATTTTGCCAATATGATTTACATGGGACCGGCTAATATTGCCCAAAACTTAATTTTTAATGAGGGGCGTGAGGAACACCAATTACAATATATATCCACTTGTGGAAGGAAAGTTATAGCGTGGTCTCAACCAGTTTCTAGGAAATGGATCAGAGAAATAGCTGCTTCTGAAAAAGTTACAGAAACTGAGGTTTTATTAGCGATGACAACATCTTGCTTAAAAGAGTACTTCAACGAATCTGGAGTTTTAATTCCAGATGTTGTTTTTGCTACTGCAAGAACTGTCACTTGTGACACTTTCTTGGCATCCATTGAAAATAACTCTTTGTCCAATCACCAAAAGAATGGTATGGTATATTTGAAACTTCCTGTAGGCAACAGCTCGATGGGACATGCAAGTGAAGAAATTCAAGCTATTATAAATGAACTTAAGAGAGTTCAGGAGACTCAAGGAGCACTTAATGCTCTAAGCGTATGGGGTTCATATATAACGCAAGCTGTGCCTGCGGTTGTGTCAAGGGTGGCATTAAACTATGGAACCAGAAAGTATGCTGTTGCTATTACTGAAGTGTCAGAAGGAAAAAATAGACATCATCGAATCACCAGGTGGGGTGGGACAGTGTCATCACTTATGTGTTGGAGGCCTCCTCAAGGAAATATAAGTAAGTTATACCCGCAAACAGATAAAATAATGTTATTAGTTATAATATTTATTTGAGTTATTCCACACACATAGTACAGCGAGATCTGCAGCCAGAACTACTTTAATGTACAATTAACCTCTTCCCTGCATTCATTTTAAACATTGATTGCTCATGGTCGTGGTATTACCAGGAATGCTCACAAAACCTATGCAAGTACTTACTTCTATCTTCCTAGGACATTTTACCTACATGTTATTTAAGGTTGACAATAAGTCATTACAAAATAATATAGATTGTTGATGAACAAATTAATATTAATAAATGTGTCCGGCTTGTAATGTGGTAAAATTGGAATATTGATTTACAAAATGCATGAGGTACCGGGTTTGATTCCCATGGGGGTCAATACAACATCTTTCTTTGAATGTGATTTTTCTAATCAATATTTCTTTCAGTTTTGTTTTCTCGCTTGGACTGGCACTGAAGTTTAAGAGTAATCATCTTACGATAATGTAATAAAATTATCAAGACACACTGGAATAAGTTGGAAAATCGACTTAAATGTATTTTCATATTTACCAATAATTTGGTATCTTTGTTATATCTATGGTGTAAATTTACACTCAACATTTGGATCTCCTTACCCATATCTGTAGTGTAAATTTTAATTTTAATGTTAATAATAAATGAAAATACATGAAAGACAACTTATCAATTACCTTCTGTTTATTTTGTTCTAACTGTTGCTATTATATCTTCTTACAGGCATGGGCGAGACATTGGGCACGTTCTGCACAACGATTTCATGCTCATCTTCCACCT
Organism: Micrasema minimum; assembly: GCA_022494985.1. Classification (NCBI taxonomy): domain Eukaryota; kingdom Metazoa; phylum Arthropoda; class Insecta; order Trichoptera; family Brachycentridae; genus Micrasema; species Micrasema minimum. The sequence goes on from JAGVSP010000565.1 coordinate 3,034, forward strand.
ACTACTCTTACCCCTCCTCCATCCTCTAATTAATAAAATTAATATGTTATTTATTAATAGATCCAGAGTTAAAACATCATTAAAGTAATACTGGACCAATTAAACATTATATGGATGTTGTGTTTGAGCAGTTTTAATAATAAACTGAACAATTATGTAAAAGCAAAGGATAATTATTAATTATTATTAATTTTAGCAAGATACAATCAATATAATTCCATGAATACAAACTGCACTAACTTACTAAGAAAAGTCAATATTTGGGAAAACACAACAATGCAATTTCGGTACTATTTCATCGAAACTGTTTTATTAAAATGTTATATCTCTACATGGGAAAAAGATAGAAACAAGTTTCTTAGGCAGAAATGTGGCGGTTGATGTGAGCTATAAACATATTGTTATTCTCAGTTCACTTTGGTATTCAAGTAACTTAAATGAAGCACAATTTCGGTTGGAGAAATTCTTGTTTCTTATCGTTTATTTAGTATGAAGTTTGAAATCTACAGAAATATAATATTTTATTGTTGTCTTTACCAAAATTAATGATATGGTTTGCAAATGTTTTCTTCCAAATATTATAATAATGAATGTCTTTAATAAGAATATGACTTTGCACTACATAGTTTTTTGAATATTTTACTTATATTACTTTTAAGATTTTTCAGAATCAATCTTGGCGCGGCTACCCAATCTGTGGTACTCCTTAAAATCATTTTTTATATTATATATTATTAAATTGAATTTATGCTAATTCATAAGTTTGGTATTGATAAAGCAACTTCAGTCACAAGTCACAATATTATTATTTTTAATAATAATGTTTTATTTAACTTTTGTAAAAAATGTAAATAAATTATAACAATAAATCTGAAAAATTTTTTCATTCAATATGCTTATTGTTGAGAGTAGCAGAGCCATCTTTGAATAATACAGAGAAGCCATGTATATATTTTTTAATAATGAAAAAAGTCCAATGCTTGTATTACAAGATGGAAAATAAAAATAATATTTTTAAAACGACCTCATGCACGGTAGCCAAATGCGCTGGCATTATGCTAAGAGACGGACAAAAAAATAAGTTTTTAGTTAATAGATTTTTTTAATTTTATCTAAACATCTTTGCAATTAAAAATATTTCTCTCTGCCTACCCCTTCAGTTAGTTAGTTAGTAAATATTTCTAAGAAAGTAGGTAGGTACTCTCATAAAAACAATTTTTGTTTAATACTGTTAGTTTTATTGTCTATGGAATCTTTACTCATGTTTCCTACCCTGAAAGTGATCGATCTTCACAAAACCATTTATAATTGTGCTGCCTGGTATAATAAACGTACCTCGCAACAATGTCAAAGTATTTACATGACCGCGGAAACATTGATCTGCGTAGCCCATATAATGAGAATGCTTTGTTACTAGGTGTTTTTTAAATTGGAATTCTAGAGTTGAGTGGCTGCAGCCGCTTTCGATGTTGCTAGCTGGCTGTCAATTTTATTTCTCTCTCCTCTTGGTTCTCTTGGCCGTAGGAATGTTCTCGATGTTCATCTCATTTCATTATTTTAAATATTAAACTATTGCAAGCCTGGTGAGTGTTTTTGAAACCAAAGTGTCTTAAGGGGCCTTATCATTTTGCCGCTGAATTTAAAGAAGTAAATAAAACGTGAGTATTATAAACTCTGATAAATATTGGTAAATCTTGAATTATAATGGACGTGTTCTCGTTACCGTGCAGGAATTTCGCAACTACTGGCTACTGGCACAGGTCAATTAAAAAAATCATACCCATCGGCTTTCAGGAAATTTCAGTATGCGTGAATGAAACTTTTCCGATTTAATTTTAATCAATGGATTTTCCATTATATATTTAGAAACATAACCTTGTTTTGTGCTGTATTTTCCAATAATTATTATGTGTGCCATTGCAGTATTATTTTCACTATGAAGGCATGTAAAATAATATTATAAAATATGTTCATAATATCTATCAAAAGGTTCATTGAGGTAATATAAAAATGCATTTAAAAAACGTGCGTATCATATTTTTACTAAAATAACACAAAAAAATATAATAATCATATAATCATTTTATTATTTTTGGCATAATTTTGCTGAAAATTTAAATGCATCATTTCGTCTAAGTAACGTAGGTTTATAATTTATAAGAATAGAGATATAAAATATATATATTTTTACTAGGCATATACGATCAGGTCTGTGGGTATATTAAATGAAAATAGAACGAGGGTTAAATCTGAAAAGTTGCAAGAACAGCTTTCGTAATAAAAAAGATTAATTTAGTTTTGTGTAAAAATTAAACAGCAGTTTCGTTTCAAGCGTAATATTTATTTCATTTTATTGTAGGTGACCATTCATTAATATTAGTTTAGGTACACAATAGACACTGAAGCATTTCCGGTTCACTAAAATCGAGTTTTCTGTATGAAAATATTTCATTTAAATTAAATTTTGAATTTTTCAGTAACTTGCTACTAGGTTACCACCCAGGTCAAAATAATATTTACATTTTATCTATTCGGTTTCATTTACCTAAAGGTAGTGGGGACTTGTAAATTATAATATATTCGATGTGCGAACAAGTGATCGAGATTAACTTGGTGTACCCACAGATAGGTGTACCTACCAGTGCTGACTCCACTGCTGACTTCACAACCCTAATCTTTACCTCATGATCCAGTACTGTGGAAAACATACTAGAATAAAATATTTTTTGCTGCCAAAAATAGTATCGCAGCCATAGTTTTTTTATTTTAGTTTGTTTGGTCACACTTCATTTGAGAGGTGACCCGCGGCCGCTTCTCGGTACAATCGTTGTCCTCGATTTTTCCCTGGAATTCTACACTAAGCAATGATTTTTTAAAACATTTTAATCGAACGGAAGCATATTTGTATACATATGTATATACAAAGCCCTGAAGAAGGAGTAGTATCTCCGAAACCGGTCGGCATTTTTTTTAAAAACAAATAAGTTGTTTTAAAACAAAAGTGTTTTCATCTAGGGATGGTAATATGGATAAGGACATTGAAAGGAGGGTTAGTGCGGTAACAGAATTAATGGTGCCTTAAAGTCGGTAGTATCTAATAAGTGCTTATCAAAAGAGGCTAAATTGGCAGTGCACAATGAGTTCTGGTACCAACCCTTATGTATGGAAGCGAAGCATGGAGTTGGAAAAATAAGGATGAAAGTAAATTGAATGCAGTTGAAATGCGATCTCTCAGGCGAATGTGTGGTAAAACTATGTATGATAGGTGCACTAATGTTGAAATTAGAGCAGAATGCAAGGCTGAGATAAGCATTATCGACAAAATTAAGAAAGGTCTTTTACGTTGGTTCGGTCATGTAGAGCGAATGGATGATGAAAGAACGGCTAAAAAAATATATGATGCAACTGTGCCTGGATGTAGAAGTCGAGGAGGCCGAGAAAGACATGGCATGATCAAGTAAAACAAGTGCTTGAAAGTGGGCATGTAAGAAGTCGGAATAATCGACGTGCGTGCATGAGGAGATGTATGAATGTGGAGGAAGCAAGAGAAGTGTGCCAGGACAGAGTGGTGTGGCGTTCTATCCTCTCTGCCTACCCCTTCGGGGAAATGGCGTGATGGTTAGTTAGTTTAGTTAGTTAGTGTTTTCATTTAATAAAGCAATAAAAGTCAATACGAACAATAAAATGTAAAAAAAAACCTTCTGCACAGTTTACTTTTTGCCGCTTACTCTGTTCTACTGATTATGGTCAGAAACATGTATTTATCTTTGAATCTATCGTATGTATATTTTTTTGTGAACTACAAAAGATGAGATAAACTCCGGGAAAAATTCACGGTCTCGTTTGTTTCAATTATAAATTGTCGCCGAAGATTGCTTAATCCGCCTAATTATTGGCGATCCAAACGAGTCCTTGAATTGACAAAATCATCAGAATTATGCTAACAGCCGGCAGCCGTGCAATTGTTATGAATGATTATGTTAATTTTATCATTATGATTTATGATTCATAGAGAAAAACGTTTTGCATAATGTTTTGTGATATTTTTTCAGTAATACTTAATGTTACGAATCCATTTTACCGTTTACTCTTTTCCCTCGTCCGCGACTTACAACGGTGCATATTGTTCAGTAAGTGCATTGTATTTTTATTTATTTTTTAAAATCTGGAAAAAAGGCCGTTTTACACATCTGTGTCGGTTCAGGGTAGGTACTACGTAAGAAATAGGAATGTGAAAAATCACACATTTAAATATATTCGTTGGTCATTCTTTCAAGCCATTTTTAATTCCACAAGAAATCAAGGGCTCGGTCTGGGCCAGTGGCACACCCATGATTTAACCGGGTTGCGGTCTGGTGGTTAGGTAACTCTGAATTGGAGTTCCTAGGTTCGAATCCCACCGAGCCACAAATTGTTACCCGCTTTCTGGCACAAATATTTACGACTATTTGAAGGCACTTTCGAAATTGAAATACTTGGGTATATATCTTAGAGCCTTAACCATGCTTGCCTATTTTACAAGGCATCATGTTCTCGGCGTCCTGGACGTCCACTGTCGACAATTCGCCGGCAGTTTGCATCGGATCCCAAATGTTTATTTTTGTAACAAAAAAGTAGATGAGTGTGACCTGAGAAATTTTAGAAAAAGGGGGAGCTTTTTTTAATTTTCTGACTTGAATTAGGAGAGTGTCGGATCCTGCGGGCCCCCCCATGAATTTGATATTGGTTTATATCAGATAATTTCTCTTATGCATTTTCCTCGAAGTTTTTATCTCATCTAGATATGTTTTTATTTCCTAGTTTTCAATTTTAAATAATAAATACATTCATAATATTTGCACAGGTGGTGATACGATACAGTTTCAATAAATTATTCATATTTTATGAATAGTCATTAGGTATTTATTCACTCCTAAAGACTGTTAGATAACAGCATCTGTTACACTTTACACTACGATGACAGTCAAGTTCATTATTCTTTTCAATTTGTTTTCTTTCTATCCGATTTCTTTATCAGAAAATTAAAGTTAATCAACGAAAATACCTAGATTTTTATTTTGTTAATTTAAAAAAACAAAATGTTCTTCGGCAACATTGTTATTAAAAATGATTTTAATTGCAAATTTTAATTGTTTTAACGGTAAACTTAACAAGTATATTATAGAGACTTTTTTTTACAAGGATAGCCCACCCTTTCCCTAGACTGCTTTAAAGACTATTGAGTCTTTTTTCAGTCCAGCCAACTCAATTTTTTCAACAAGCTAAACCGCGATTTTAAGATTGTTAGTGTGATAAAAATACGGATGAATTATACGTTATGTACGCGAACAAATGCTTTCATCGCCCCTACCACTGTCTCGGCTTATGTATCATAATTGTCATTGTTTCCATCACCCAAACCAACCAGATTTCGGCCCAAATTAACAGTAGTAGGGTATGTTAGTTTCTACCCCGATCATTATTTATTAGTAATTACAACCACCCGTGTGGAGACCGGTATCCCGCCTCGCCAGGCCCCCCCCTCCAGACATCTACCCGTGCATCCGCGGTCAGGGTCTCAATGGTAGGGGGATTAGGGAAAGAGGGGAGGGGGACAAAACGCAAGTGTGCATCTCAAATATTAGAGACTGCCAAATTTGAGTAAAACGTGATGAATAGATCAATATTTTTATAAAAGCTTGACGCTATATTCAGTGTTTGAATTACAAAGTTTCAGACATAAGGCGACTAGTGCCTTCAAGCTTTTTGGCCATAAATAAAATATTTAAGAAATAATTATAATGATTTAGTCTGAAATTGTACCGCAATAGTAGCCAGACAGAGTAAATAGAAATTACTTGCAGGACAAAACCCAGACGCCTTAACCGGTTTCAGTTAGCTGGATTACCTTGCTCATTTAGTGATGAAATTTAATATTTTCAACACAAACATATTACAATTACAATAAATAAATTATTCATTGACTGCATTACGTGTTACAGTTTTTATTTTCAAATTGACTTAATATATTTTTGAAATGCCTACACGTGACGTTCTATCCTCTCTGCCTACCCCTTCGGGGAAATGGCGCGTGATGGTTAGTTAGTTCATTCATTCATTATACAATATCCGCTCCCTATGTGGAGCATATGGAATCCACAAACTGCCTCCAGGCCAAGCGATCGGCCGCCAGCTCCCGCGCATCCTCCCAAGTCAAGTCCACGTCCCGCAGCTCTGACGCAAACTGCCAACAGTGGACGACCGGGACGCTAGTTAGTTAGTTAGAAATACCTACACGTATTTTTCTTGAAAATCCATCAGAAATAATAATGTGTTTTAGCGGACTAATCAATACTCTTTAAATGAAATATTAAGTGGTTTTATTTTATTTATTTTATTATTTTTACGCCCATAGGGCTTTTACATATAGACATTTTTAAATTATTACACAGTAGGTAGCTATTACTGCCAGAGATGGCATCCCGGCACTGTTCCTAAAATGCACTAGATTTGTGTTAAAAACATTAATATTGTTGGTATGCTTGTTATATATATTTATGCCAGTGCATATATATTTTAAATATAATTAAATGAACAAGCCTCCCCAAACGAAGTGCCTGTAAAATTCATAAATAAAATGTACGAAAAAAACAAATAACAAATAAAAATTGTGATGATTTTGTAAAATTTTGCAGTGATTTCTAGTTTTCAAGTAATTTGACAACATATTTTATGCTATATTGCATTCACATTTTCATAGATAAACTTGATTTAGCTAACCTAGAATGCCCACGTCTAAAAGTGGTGGATGTTTATTAACATCGTTCAAATATTATGGTCCCAGAATTTAAAAAAAAAGTGTAGACAAGTCTTAATGTACACTTCAACGCGTTGAAAACTAAAAAAAAAAAGACCCTAAGAGTGCAGTTGTCGTAAAATATAAACGAAAAATATTAATAATACATTGGTAATAGTGTTCAGCCCAAGAGGAAGTGAAGTCTCTAGCTAGGCGCCTACCGGCGCCAACGTTAAGTTCCTAGTTCCCGGCTATCGAGATATGGGGTTGCCATATGTTCTTCGGCAACATTGTTATTAAAAATGATTTAATTGCAAATTTTAATTGTTTTAACGGTAAACTTAACAAGTATATTAGAGACTTTTTTTTACAAGGATAGCCCCACCCTTTCCCTAGACTGCTTTAAAGACTATTGAGTATTTTTTCAGTCCAGCCAACTCAATTTTTTCAACAAGCTAAACCGCGATTTTAAGATTGTTAGTGTGATAAAAATACGGATGAATTTACGTTATGTACGCGAACAAATGCTTTCATTGCCCTACCACTGTCTCGGCTTATGTATCATAATTGTCATTGTTTCCATCACCCAAACCAACCAGATTCGGCCCAAATTAACAGTAGTAGGGTATGTTAGTTTCTACCCCGATCATTATTTATTAGTAATTACAACCACCCGTGTGGAGACCGGTATCCCGCCTCGCCAGGCCCCCCCTCCCAGACATCTACCCGTGCATCCGCGGTCAGGGTCTCAATGGTAGGGGGATTAAGGAAAAGAGGGGAGGGGACAAAACGCAAGTGTGCATCTCAAATATTAGAGACTGACAAATTTGAGTAAAACGTGATGAATAGATCAATATTTTATAAAAGCTTGACGCTATATTCAGTGTTGAATTACAAAGTTTCAGACATAAGGCGACTAGTGCCTTCAAGCTTTTTGGCCATAAATAAATATTTAAGAAATAATTATAATAATTTAGTCTGAATTTGTACCGCAATAGTAGCCAGACAGAGTAAATAGAAATTACTTGCAGGACAAAACCCAGACGCCTTAACCGGTTTCAGTTAGCTGGATTACCTTGCTCATTTAGTGACGAAATTTAATATTTTCAACACAAACATATTACAATTACAATAAATAAATTATTCATTGACTGCATTACGTGTTACAGTTTTTATTTTCAAATTGACTTAATATTTTTTTGAAATGCCTACACGTGACGTTCTATCCTCTCTGCCTACCCCTTCGGGGAAATGGCGTGATGGTTAGTTAGTTAGTTAGTTAGAAATACCTACACGTACTTTTCTTGAAAATCTATCAGAAATAATTGTTTAGCCGACTAATCAATACTCTTTAAATGAAATATTAAGTGGTTTTATTTTGAATGTAATTAAATGAACAAGCCTCCCCAAACGAAGTGCCTGTAAAATTTGTAAATAAAATGTACGAAATAACAAACAAAAAATCAAATTGTGATGGTTTGGGAAAATTTTGCAGTGATTTCTAGTTTCAAGTAATTTAACAACATATATTTATGCTATTATTGCATTCACATTTTCATAGATAAACTCGATTTTAAAATGCCCACGTCTAAAAGTGGTGGATGTTTATTAATATCGTTCAAAAATACTATGGTCCCAGAATTTAAAGAGTTGACAAGTGTTTGAAGTCACAAGTGTTCGAAGTCACAAGTGTTCGAAGTCGCAAGTGTTCGAAGTCACAAGTGTTCGAAGTCACAATCGCTCATTATAAATAATTTCTTTGTCTCCAAAAATGACTCTGAAATCTTTGTTCTAACCATATTCGTAAAAAGTCTTAGAAACACTGTTTGTTATTTAATTATAAGTGTTTATTGTTCAGTTATTTAATTATGTATGAGCCCATTATTATCATTAAGATTTATGAATTTTTATTTCGGAATTGCAAGCATATTTTTTTAATTATTTAAATTGAATTCCTTAAGCCTTAAGATAAGCAATGCACCAGCCTACATTATTTTATTAATCTTATCGTCATATTTATTATTATCAATGTTTATAAGAAAAGTAAACAAATCACTTGCTGTATTTTTTTATTATCTGAATGTTTGTCATTTTATATAGGTTAATCAATTAAAGATGAGCTATCTCTATTGAAATATTTGTAAACGAGTGTCAATCATTCGTGATAAACAATTCGCCCCTATAAATCTATCATTTTTTACGCTTAAGTGTTGCGATTATTACATTTCGAAATGCATGATAATTTTATAACACAGAAAAATAGCATTCGTTATTTCTATCAAAATATTAAACACGTGTAAATTCTTTAGATTTATTGGAATATTAAATTCATATGAATTAAGTAATTAAACGCTCATCAAAATATTAAATGTAACATATACTGAATGGTCTATTGAACAAATAAAAAACCACAATAATTTTTTTTTTTAAAGTTCCGATGGAAACAAGCTCAGGTGAGATATGACACAGGATATGTCCATCAAACAGATCTTTGCAAAGGTGATATTAATATATTATGCATATAAAAAAATATTTGCAGAACCCAATAATATACTACAAAATAGGCCAAACCGTACATATATGTACAAACCTATACTTCCATTGTCCATTAGGACACTGGAAAACACACGAATTGAAGAATGGATCAGGCCAAGTAGATGATGCAGGATTTATTCATGATTAAAATGTTAAATGTTTCCCTCGGCACGGGATATCCTAGTTAGGGAACATTTACCATTATGTAAAAAATATGTATTAAGATTGTAAAAGATTAAATAAATTAAAAATTAAAAATACATTAAAAAAAAAAAATTACATTAGGTTGTGCCTAGCATAAAACTTAATTACTACTACTATTTTCCCTTATTCGCACCCAATGGTGCATAGGGCACTGCATTGGTACACCAAGTGCAGTGTATCTTGATCATTTTATTACATGAAGGCAAGATGATCAGTCTTTACGCTTCAGTACCAGTTCAAGGTATCACACATGAAATATTAATATGAAAATCTCATGTGAATAAATATTTGATGTTGACCCCCTACGGGAATCGAACCCGCGACCTCAGGCACGGTAGCCAAATGCGCTACCACTATGCTACGAGGCGGACTTAATAAACGACTTAAAATAAGGCGAAAACTTAATAAATTAAGTTAAAAACCAATTTATTGTGTAAACCTAAGTAGGTATATTATAAAGATGGTCCGCCCAGAACTAGAGGTTTAGTGGTTATTATGATACACTGCACATCATATACTTAATACCTATGCACGTATGTACCATTAGATGCGGATAAGGGAGATAATTATGATGACCGTATTAAAATTTTCAACGATGAACTCAAAAGTTACTTTAGTAAATATACCAAGTCTCTGTCTATGATTGTCATGTTACTTTATTTATGCATTCAATAATACCTAATAATTACTTACTTGGAAAAAAACATTTAATTTAATACGGTGGATATAAACCTTCGGATTTATCAACTCAATTAATTAAAATAGTTCCCGTGTGCGTATAAGGCAGGTATGTACAAGTTCACTTGCAAAAAGCTTTCGATTATTACCTAAGTACATCGTTAAATACGTTGACCTTTCTTCACGTTACATTTAGAAATAGCTAGTTAAAATTACGCTTCCTAACACTTGTATCGCAAATCCAGTTGTATTTAACCATCGAAATAATAACTAACTAACTAACTAACCATCACGCCATTTCCCCGTAGGGGTAGGCAGAGAGGCTAGAACGCCATACCATTCTGTCCTGACATACTTCCTTTGCTTCCTCTACATTCATACGTCTTCTCATGCACATACACCGATTATTCCGACTTTTCACATGTCCAAGTACTTGTCGTACTTGGTCATGCCATGCCTTTCTCGGCCTTCCTCGGCTTCTACATACAGGCACACTTGCATTTAAACTTCTTTTAGCCGTTCTTTCATCACTCATTCGCTCCACATGACCAAACCATCGTAAAAGCCCTTTCTTAATTTTGTCGATAATGCTTATCTCAGCCTTGTACTCTGCTCTAATTTTGACATTTGTACACCTATCACACATAGTCTTACCACACAATTGCCTGAGAGATCGCATTTCAACAGCATTCAGTCTGCTTTCATCCTTCTTTTTCCAACACCACGCTTCACTACCATACATAAGGGTTGGTACCAGAACTCCGTTGTGTACTGCCAATTTTGCTTCCTTCGATAAGTTCTTATTTGCCACTATCGATTTCAAAGCACCATTAACTCTTCTCTCAATGTCCTTATCCACATTTCCGTTTATTTCATTATACTATCGAAATAATCAATAGTATAATATGTATTTATACAGTAGTCACTGTATGATGCCACTCGAAGTTTCCTTATTGTTGTCAGCTAAATGTAATGATTTTTAAAAACTTTATTGCTGCACGGCCTTCAAAAATAAAGTACCTTCGATATTCCGTGATTTCACTGTAAAATACTTTTGCCCGTTCTATGACATTGATAAATAAATAAATCTCTAATAAAATACAATTGCACTGTTTTTTTACATGGAGACATATTTAAAAATAAAGATGGGTGAAATAAGTAGTTTATTTTTTTTTTTTTTTTAAGTTTTCATTTTAGCATACATAAATATTGTATTATTGTTCCCGCAAAGCCGGGGCTTGTTTTACTTTTTTTTCGTGTGAAAATGTTTAAATTTTATTTACTTTTACATGCAAACACAAAGAGTGCACCGTTTAACAATGAGGCAGTCTGAGGTCATACAATGTTGCACCACCTGGAACTATATTTATAACCCAGAAAGCCGCGAATCTGCGCAATAATAGCAGTAAATAATACAATACCTAACTAAAATCTTTTGTTTCGTTCTCCTCTTATAAGCAAAAAAGCAGCTTTTTGTGAAAGTCGCTTTTTGTGAAAATCGTTTTTTGACTCCAGTGATTTTATTATCTCATTAGTTAGTTCGATATATTCACAAAATTATTTTTTTTATAACGTAAGTACCTATGTAAAGTTGATAATCCCCCCAATTTAAAATTACTAATTAGATTTGTTCCCACGCGCGACGCTTGTGCAAAAACGTCACATTATTTGCAAACGGCTGCCTATTTCTTATGGGCGCAGTATTATAGGCCATTATTTAGAATAGCTGTAATGTATTTTTTTTGTGTTTAGTTTGTGTGATCGATACACAATATCACCGAGGCGATATAGTAACTATATAATGTATAACAACTACCTACTGCTTATATTTTTACATCACTGTCTGTTACTTTTTCACTTTTGGCCGGGCGAAACTGGATTTTTCCAAACGTAGGCGGTTTCGTTAAATCCATAATATTATGCTGTATCTACTAATGTTTCTGACTGACTGATGCATTGTTTCGATAAGTTATCGAGATCTTAAAGATACTGGGGGGTTAGCATAATATAGACATCGGGTCAAATGCTAAACGTTTTAGAGAATCAGCAAGTGATCGTGCGTAAGTGCTATAAAAATGCCCGGCGCTTATTATGTCTTTTCAACGTTTAAATTATTTATAACGTCTTGCATTTGACCCGATATGCTTACCACTCTGATTGTTTAATTTTATTCAAACTTCATCGTCTTTTTTGGGATATAAATAATAAATTTAGTCGTATATGTTTTTACTGAATACTGAATTACTAAAACGTTTTGATAATTCAGATATCGATTAATTAATGCGAAATTTGAACAAGGTGAATTAATTAATTTTACCATCTCCATACTTTCCGAATTTATGATTTATTTTGGCGCCGATTTGTAATTCAAATTTTTAAATAATATTATTTTTTCGTGAATAATTAGTTATTGAAAAAATACGTCGGTTCTTCGTTTAAAATTCGCACGCTATTTTACTAGCACAATAAAATAATCATTTGAAAGGCGAGTTTTCACATAGGAAATCTCAAGTCTCCAAATATGTTTCTGTGGCTCTTGTAATCAAAATCTTACGTAACGTCTCTGAAGAACAAACAAGGAGTGGTGCAAATTATCCAAGTCAACATATATAATAATATGGAAAATTAATAGTGTTGTAATAAAGCAGTCATGAAGATTTCCTGAAAATTATTATGGATATTATTTAAATTTCATGACATTCAGTAATGTCTGAGACTTAAACAACAAAAATATCGCGTCTATAATGCATTTTCTACTATGCTACTTTAAATCAACAATAATTTAGGACTCCTTGTCAAATTTGTGAAATTTTGAAAAGTTGTTAATTCTCCTTCCTGTTTTTTATTTAAGGTTTTCCGAAACTGTTGTACTACTACAATGTACAATGTAGAAGCTGTACCTGTACTCATTGTACCTGTTTAACTAATTAGTAATTTCTCATAATTTTTCCCAATTTCTTCTCGACGTTTGCCACCAAAGAAGACTATACAATGGAATTTAAATCGATACACGTAACATCTTAACGATTTCCCGCCTCAAAATTAAACCATATTCGCACGAAACATGACTCCATTATTGTAAGACGCCAATTATTCACAATAAGTCTTCCTTGCCACTTTAAATCCATTAACTTGCGTCATATCATGTGACTTTTTAGTTGTTTTGTGATGTAAAGATAAAACACTATCGTAATGGTCTAAGTTTTAATTTTGCTCATTTTTAATTAGTGTCATTGTCTATGAATTCAATTAACCAACATAACACTAGGATATTTAAATTTTAAACACAATAAAGACTCTTATGAATACGCCAAATTATTATTTCTATACCGGTAAAAATCAAAATAGATTTCTGGTTCTGCCAGTTTATGCACTTTATTTTGTGACTGCTGTTTCCATTTGTCGGGATATTTTCACATAGGAAATTCTAAGTCGCTATCCATTACGACATTTCCCCGAAGGGGTAGGAAGAGAGGATAGAACGCCACGCCACTCTGACCTGGCACACTTGCTTCCTCCACATTCATACATCTACTCACACACGCAAGCCGATAATTCTTATTGTAATAAAACTAGCCGGCTTGGCATACGTTGTTCTGCCCTTTGGTAGGTGGCGCGGTGAGTTTTTGATTTGTTAAGGACCCGAAAGACTGGAAATTGTGTGTTTATTTTAACGCATATGGGTTCCACAAGCTATGTAATCAGCTACCAGTTTCCGTGCACCTTCCCAATACAGGTCCACGTGCACGACAACACATTATAATAAAAAATATTGCAAATCATTATTAGTGCCCGTATTCTAAACATACGTTATAAAATTTTATATTTTCCTCCTCCTTTCGCACATCCGCTAGCTGTGGTAGTATTAGGTATGCTTTATATATTTATTTATTTTAAAATTAGTAATTAACTTATTATTACGCATTTAGTGCCAATCTATGTATTAGGGCTTTAAAGCCTGTTGATTGGCTTTAAAAAAAATAGGGTACTGCATTGTAACACCAAGTGAAAAACCTCATTGAAATAAATATTTAATATTGACCCCGTCGGGAATCAAACCAAGAAGTTACGTACTATCCGTTTATCAATTGGTGATTGTAGATCACAAATTTAAAAAAAGTGCTAGTTGTGATAACGAAGGTTATACATATATTGCCACTTCAGAAGGGACCTACTGAATTGTAACGCGTATTAATTTTAGCACAAAGCGACTTCAAATGTCAAGATATTTTTGTCACAAAACCAACCCCTTACGTTTATTACCATCTAAGGGGCACGTTCCTAAAACGTGACGCACAAAACGATCCTATTTCCGTCTACCTGTTCACTATTGAGTATGTCGTGCCAAGACTACATCCATCAAACTTTGACCCTTATCATCACCAGCAGGAAAAGGTCTTGACATTTTATCTCATCCTCCGAATATTCCCGCAGGTATCCGATTCATCGGACCGTGTCTGAGCTGGTCGCACGAGTACCTAGTCCTAGTAGATCCTAGGAGTGAGTATCTAGTAGGCTACCTACCTTAAATGCCAAATGATTCAACGTTATTTACTACCAAGGGTGTTCAACAAACCTATTATAGACATAGACTAATCATATTTATAGACAAGGCAAAATGGTCTACCGGGAGTTAAACCAAATTCCTGTCCATGGAAACCATGGCCATGTCCTATCGTCTTAGTGATACGATTCCACAAAACAGTGCTTAAAAAGTTGGGAAAGTATAACATGGAGTAAATTTTCATATGAAGGAAATAATTAAATTGCATTAAATAATCGATAGAAATTGTAATTAAATTATGTTTCGTAAAATCTAATGCTATTTTTTTTGCAAATAATACAGTATCCTATTTGCACGCTTTTGGGGTGCGGTGTAATAGGCAATTTCTGTGAAAGCTTTCTAAAATTAGGTTGCGTTTTTAGATCGTAAATACATCATAATGGTGGGTGTATTGACTAACCGATAACAAACATAAATATTAACTATTTTGATACTTTTTGGTGATTTGGCACACCCAACTCTCGCTTTATCAACAAACTTTCGTACACTTTAATTAAGTTAACCTTGAAGAACAGTGTTGGCCTTCAAAACTTTCCATTTTCAGAGAACATCCTTCAGAAATTGTAATTATCTCTAGCTTCCACTTTTCTAAGTTATAATAAAATAACATGACACAGATCTAAAAGGTTTCAACCTTAGGGCGTAGAATAATATCTTTTTAAATTTTAAACATCAACATCAATCTCGGGATACAAAGTTGTCTAATCAAATAAATTAAATAATAAGTGAACCCCTTGGTCCAATGGTTCGAACATTTTAACGAATTTTGTTTCGATTTCTACGAGACCGCCACAACTGTAATATCGGTCCTTTTTCTCACGGCTACATACCATTGAAGGACTAAGCTTGTACCAAAAGAAACTTCTTCCACGCACCGGCCTCATACTATCCTTAAATGTAGTATAGATGTTATAAATAAGTTCTGTTTTCGAACTGTTTTCTTTTACACATCTAAAAAAAACTAATATAATCCTTTGTTATTACTACTACTTATTTTCCTTGTTCGCACTTCATGGTGCATAATACACTGCATTGACACCAAGTGCAGTGTATCTAGATATTTTTTTACAGGAAGGCAAGATGATCAGTCATGCTCTTCAGTGCCAGTTACGATTAAATAAATAAAATTCCGATTCCATGTTACAATGAAATAAAACCAATTTCAAGACGCCGTTTTTATGACGTGCCATGTTGGCTATATTTGACAGGATAAACAGCACGAAAATAGCACCTCGCGCACATGCACGCACGCACGAAAGATGAAAAAATACGTATTGGCAAGGCGCAGGAATTCAAGTGACGTATACGTACCAACGACACGAGACGGATGGAAAATCACCACTACTCTCTCCTTCTGCCCCTTAGGTTATTCTGTGGAATAGAGAGGGACACACATGTCTGGGACCCAGGAGAGCCGTGCTTGCTGACAAGCGCCAACAAAGTGTAATAAATGTATATATTGTGGTCACAAGTCACAATGGCCAGATAAGTTCGTTTGTTTTGATGGATTTATACTTTCAGGACTGGAATCATGAATTTGTATCTACAGCAGAACCTGACATCGATCGTCGATAAAAACACAATCGATTTTTTTTAAATAAATTAAAGAATAATAAATTATAGAAGAATTTTCTCACAGAGAAATGTTATTCTGTTGATAACGGGAGGTAACTTATTGGTTATTTTCCCATTTATCGCGATTCAAGATCAGGCACCATGTAGTTCAGACATTATAAAGCCTAATAAACATTGAATCACTTATTTTTATATCAGTTGGCATTTTATAATCAATTTTACTAACACTGACTTTTGACTTTTAGGTAAAAATACCAGTCTTACGCTTGTCTACTATCATATAAAATTAATTTGTGTACCCTATGTTATATAATATTGATGTACCAAGTTATTATTTTATGGAAGTGGAACTCGTTACTGAAAGATAAAAGCAGTATTAATAAATTTGATCGATACCAAAAAATCGTTGTATGACGAAATAATCTATGACAGTAAACCGAATTGATTCAAACTATTGAATCATACGTTTATTAAGAGTTCAGAATCATAATTGTATTATATTATTTACAAGTGGACACAAGCTCTAAATTATGTAGGTTTTTTATTCGCCTATGTCTAGAAGGTGGTAGGGTATTAAATTATAATAGTAATAATTAATAATCAAAAACGCCTTAAATGTTTAGGGTTTCAGACGTTTTTGGTTACTGTATCTTATAAATTGTATCGTTTATACATATACATATGAAGTGATCATGAATATTTCGCTACGACCGACGCGCGACGTGTATAATACATTTATTATATTTTGATACACCATTTTCGCTATAAGGTTTAAATTGTGTGCTATTGAATTTACCGACCAAAACAAATGTGTTAGTTCCGACATCAAAACATTTAAATTATTAATACTGCCTTCAACTAGCCCTTTTAAAAAGCGCAAACAATATCGCGATAATTAATTTTGATTGATATACGGGGTCACGTTCGATCGCCATTTTAATCAAATTTCATCATAATATATTATATTCAATAAACAATAACTAACTAACTAACTAACCATCACGCCATTTCCCCGAAGGGGTAGGCAGAGAGGATAGAACGCCACACCACTCTGTCCTGGCACACTTCTCTTGCTTCCTCCACATTCATACATCTCCTCATGCACGCACGTCGATTATTCCGACTTCTTACATGCCCACTTTCAAGCACTTGTTTTACTTGATCACAATAAACAATAGAATGCCGTATACATTAGAAAGATATGTTTGATGTTGATAACTAGAATTAAGCTCGCGCTTCTACACTAAGTATTGAGAATATGTAAGTTCCGAATAAGAATAGAGACCGTAATAATTTTTTAATCAATTTTGCAATATACAGGTGTTTGTTTTGTAAAGTTAGTTAAATAGCTCTTCAACACAATAGAACACTTTTGTATACAAATCTAAGGATCTACGAGTATGTGTTTACAAATATTGTATTATTGTTCGTTAGCAAGTCGTAGATTGATTTTATCTTGTTTCAACTGATTATTTTCTAAATTGCGTAAATTGCTTGGTTTCTTTCTGTAGATAATATTATATGATTTGTATCTAAGTGTTTTACGTTTAAAAAACTGGTTTCAATATCTTAAAAAATCATTAATCTAAAGCATACATAATATAACTACTAGAAATCAGAGCTTCAGCATTCATCGGCTAATCATCTTAGAATTTTCATAATATTGTATGCATTTATTCATGTAACTTGAAATGGAAGTTTTAATAAATAAATGAATTAATAATAATAAATTACCGTATAAATAACAGCAGCAGCTAAGCGCTAAGCCTGAGTGACATCTTCAACATTCCAGTAGACATAATATATTTCATAATAAAGCCCTCAATTTACGCCGCAATAATTATGAATTATTAATGATTGTGATAAACTAAGTCGCTTGTAGAATGTATTGATTTAATTGTGTCAAATGGTTTTGTGACAAATTCCTCCATTACGAAACTCGGTACTTACCACATACTTTCTCCGTCAAATTAATCACTTGAGTAACTCGACTACTGGGGGGTCCTATTTTCTAAACTCGGTAGAAATACGATTGTCATGAATTGTTACGAAAAAAACGTACCCACAATTCGGTAGGGATTTATTTGCTTTAATATGAATTTTATTTTAAAAAGATTATTGCCTTTTCTTTTTGCAATGCAAAAAAACTTTTAAACGCATTTAGCCAAGATATCTAGGATTATCCTTTCCTTTTTAATAATTTAAGGTCGCATTTTGGATAAGGATATAAAAACATTAACTATGAAAAGGATGGTGGAGTCAGACCGCACAACACAGTCCGATTTTAGCAAATACCAGCGCGGTCTAATTCTGTTTTTTTATTCCTTCGTTAAATTTCATACTTACGTACTTATTTCAAATGGCCATATAGCTCATGAAGAACTTTAGCCTTCTTGACGATGAATTCCACTTCTCCCGACTTTGAGTTTTCTCTTCCTAATAATCATACATTACAAACAACTTTAAAAAAATTGAATATCCATAGTCAGTTTTTTCGAAAATTAGTTCTGGTTTCTAATCATATTGAAAATATATTTGATCCGTGAAAAAATATTCAGTTACTTTCAACTATGTAATGTGTTTTTGAGTTATACACACTAAAATCATTATTAATGTACATTTACCTATTTCGTTTCAATTTTTCGTCTGTAAGTATGAATGCGTTCGAGAATCGGTATCTTTAGCATTAAAATGAATTCTATCGTATCTGTCACCCAATATTATCGATATGCACATCGCTGTGGCATTTATCGCTAATGGAAACATGACAAGTTCATTTCATTGAAAGTGCTTTATAGATCATAAACCCATGAACAAATAGAGCACCAATTACTGAATGTTGCAACTGCATTAGACTTGAATACTGCATCTCACATTATGATAATTATATTGTACTATAACGACAGATGAATAATTTTATAGTAAGTGTATATTCCTAAATAGAAAACCCAAGGTTGTTTGGACAAATTCGCAGCGTAGAATGAAACTTTTCGTGTTCTTATTTTTTCTTTTAATTTCTATAAATTTACGATGCAATGTGCTCCGAAATGTCGGCAACACAAAGCCCACAAGACTCGCACAATAACACAGAAAACCATTATTGTATTAAATTTACGACTTAAATTCTTTTTACACTGTTTATTCTACAATGAAAGTAAGATTTTTATTCCAAATAAATGAAAAAGAAGTGGAAACAAAATTGTAAACGTTCATTTTTTGCGTACAGTCGATTCACATAAACGTTTACTATTATAGTAGTGTCTACATAAAAAAGAACTATTTTTTCTGACCAGTACACAATGGTAGTAATCATTTTTAACTTGTGAATTTAATTTGTGAAAAGCGAAAAAAATATGGTTTTAACCTGTAAATCATTGAACATACGGTTAAAAACGATTGAGATAATTACGAATAAATAACTCTTTAATTTTCACAAATATTTCTTCATTGAATGTTGACAATGAAGCGTTGACATATTTTATAATTTATCGGAATGAATAGTCGATGCAATTTTTTAAATTATATTTTGAATAAAGTTTTAGGAATATCATTACATTAATATTAATTACATCACATTTCTCCGTGCACATACATACATAAATATATAAGATCAGTACAACTTATCTTGATTTATAGCCAAATCAAATATAAGTACGACAACGATAATTAGTTATTAATCAATATGATTTGTATTTCGTGGAGCTGACTCCTGATAAGATACATTAAGACCTTCACTTTCAACATATTTCCTATCTTTGAAGCCTCACCCACCACTTTATCTTTTCCGAGAAATATTACGTATTAATAAATTAATGTATTCCTCCCGATGCATCGCGATGGTTCCTTATTATATTAGTGAATTTTATGGATTTCAATTTATTTCTATTTGCACACGAAAATAAGTCGAATAACTCTAGAGTAAGGGGTCTGTGCTTTTAAAAAAATATAGAATCTCTAAAAATGAGTATATGTATGAATTTCTTTACTACTTACCTTAATGAATATTAGTAGTACTGGCTTATTTTTATTGATTTATTTAAACTTCATGTACAATTACATAGCAGCAAGAGTATAATAGTACAGTTTTACTTGTTCTTTACCTGCTAATATTTATTAGCAGCAAATAAAAGGTTATTTTCTACTCAGAAATTGAGTTTTCACTCACTTTAAATTTCCCGAGCCGTTAAATTCAATATTTGAAGCGCCCTTGAGGTATATTTATACGAAAACGGCGCTATATAAATTATCCATAATAATAATAAAAAACATAAACAAACACCCTCCAGAATCATTGTCTGCAAACGGAAATGTTAAAATATAAATTTCCACTGAAAATGCAGGTCACTGTTTTTTCCAAAGCATTTAAATATTTTTTATAGTTGTTTAATATCTAGGTTTGTATCTTTTGGCTAATCTAAGGAAATCGCATGTCAATCCCAGGTATTTGAAGTTCGTCACTCCGAAGTCTAAAGCCAATTGGCAATTTCCCAACTTCGAACTTCCCGCGCTTTTAATATTTCAAAAATATACCATGATTAATAAAATGTACCAAAATACTTTGTGCCCTATTTAGATAATGTAATTTTTGGCTTCGCTACCTTATTCACTGGCATTGAAATTATTGTTATGTAAAATTTGCTTGTCGTATAAAAAAGGAAAGAAATGAAAAAAAAAATCATTTTAAAAATGTTCTACCTTTCATAACTCGAAGGGTACAATGAAAGCCCTGCCCTTTCCCTAGACTGTTTTAAAGACTATTGAGTCTTTATTTTGTTCCGCACAACTCTACCGATTTTTTCAACAAGCTATACCGCGATTTAAAGATTGTCAGTGTGATAAAAATACGGATGAATTTACGTTATGTACGCGAACAAATAATGCTTTTACTGCCCCTACCACTGTCTTGGCTTATGTATTATAATTGCCATTGTTTCCATCACCCAAACCTACCAGAGTCAGCATTATATCATTATTATATATTAGTAATTACTACCACCCGTGTGGAGACCGGCATACTGCCTCGGTAGGCCCCCCATCCCAGACGTCCACCCGAGCATACGCGGTCTGTCAGGGTCACAATGGAGGGGAGACATGGAAGAAAAGGATCAATTTTGGGGGGTTTAAGGAAAAGAGGGGATGGGTAACCCATAACCCATAATAGAACGCAATTCGAAGGGTAGTCAGGGAAGATAGAATGCCACACCGTTTGCATACAGTCATCGTTCCTTCCACATTCTTGCACTGAATCATTCCGTGCGCCTGCCGCAAGGTTAGTTTTTGTGTTACAAATTCATTTTTATTTCGTATTATATAATTTTACATTACTGCAAAATGTTGTCTCCTAAACTACCCTGTTAAATATTGATGCCTATTGCATTTTAAATTCAGTCAGGTTTCTTTAAGCTATAGGTATTGATTTCCATAATTTTTTTATTTATTTACGGACAGCCAACATACATACACTTATTTTAAATATATACAGTATTCATTTTGAACAATAAAGTCCAATTATAGGCTCTCTCTTAACTATCTAAAAATATTAAAACATTTATGTACTAATTATTACATAATATGACTAAAGAGTAATAAATAAAAATATTGTGTGTATTTTTGCCGTAATCCCCATCAACTTTTAAACTCTTTATTCTTCTCACAAAATGAAGTAAAACAAAGAAGTTTCCGCCCAATAACAAAGAGTTTTTTTTCTCTAGATTCTTCTTTGATACTTATCCCGGATTTTATATATTATCGTGTTTATAATCTCTTCGGGTTCACTTTCCAACCATCTTTTTTCCACCTTCACATCTGTTACTTTGTTTTCCCGGGTAGGCTCTTGTTGATTGGATTCGTAAATCTCCTTCATATTTTCGCATTGTGATTCATAACATAAACATCCTCTGATACTTCGACAATCTGGATGGAATTATTTATATTTTTGCGTATCTCCTATATTGTCCAAATTTCACCATAGCTCATTGTACGGGCTTGTTCTCTACATGATGTAAAGCGGATAGCGAGAAGCGGGGTGGCGTTATAAATTTATTCATTTTAAAAGGATATTATATGAAACTCGATGGACCTTTTGCGTGTTTAATCACATCAGTACCAACAATTTTCAAAATATAAAATGTTAAGTGTCGTCAGGAAAACCAACAGCGAAGAAAGCACTCCACTAACCTTGAAGTATCACAATGGTGGCGATGGGTGATCTAGCTTGAAGCACAGACTTGCGGGTAAATCTTTTTTCGTGGCTCAGGCGGCGAAATTATATAATAAATATAGTGGGTATTAGTAAATATAAAATAGCGGGACGACAAGGCGTGCTTGTGAGCGAGCAACAATTCTCAACTAACTCTTGCGTGTGACGAAATTCTTCTTCGTTGTGTGACAATTTGTGGAACATATATAAAATTCAAAATTAGTGGGCTCCGCATGTTATAAACCTGACAACACATACATATATACACATTGGTTCAGGCCTAAACACATAAAATTATTGAGCTTCAAATCTTAGAAAAATGATCTAAAATCGATGAAATACACAATATTGATTACAGAAATAAATGTGCTTTCTCCCTAATAAAATTTTCTAAAAAAAGTGAAAAAAAGAAAAAAGTTACTATTGTGGACAGTTTCAATTTTTTAGTTTTTTAAATATTTTGTTTAGTTCTTTGTAAAATTTGTACAATATTTCTCTAACATAATAAATTAATCTACTGACAATAAATTCAAGTCAACAGAAGTCACTGTTTTATTAAATTGAAATAATTATACCCAAATATTTAGCTAGGCCAAGGACCCTTGATCGAATTTATTACTACACGTGTAGGTTTAATATAATTATTCATGGAGGTCAACATTTTGGGGAAAAGGTTGATGTGACATTTTACTTTGGAAGTTTAAGGTATAAATTCAATCAATATTTCTCTCGTTAAGAGATAGGCGTAACTATGTAGATAAAATATAATTAATCTTTCAGTGATGTGCAACCATTGAAGGAAATTTTTTTTAAATTTATTTTTTAATGTTCTTACGAGGAAAAAGCTTTAGTTAAGGTAATTACCAAGATAAACACTAAATTCAGTAATAAATGATTAAAGCTTATTTGAGGTAATTTATTGCGAAAACGACGCTTTATAAGTAATCGTCTTCAAACTTATTTAAACATTTTCATAACCATATTTTGTTTCTTAATTCTGAAGTTTCAATAAATCTAGTAACCAATATTAAAAACGAATTATTTTGTTCAGTAACACAATATAATTAACGAACGAACGAACAGTCCTTAACATTTTAAACAATAAAAATTTTAATATGAAAACTCGCTTTATAGACATAAGGTTTTCTTACCAAGTCGTGTAGGTTTTTTTGTAAAATCTGCTGTCTTTTTGTTCTATAACATATAACACAATCAGTTCATATTTTGTAAAATATAGGTAAGTATCTCCTTGTCTTTTCTTTGGGAAGGTTCAACTATATAAATAATAACAATTTATATTGAAATTTTATATTCCTTACAAACTAATAAACTTAATACATAGATACAATCTTGTGACATAGTATCTATACTTAATGTTAGTTACAAGAAGCAGTAGTGGTCCATTCCATGTTAACGAGACGCCAGCTTCAGAAAAGAAGCTCTTTGGAGCTGTCCCGCCGACATGAAATAAGTCTATTTGAGTTCGCAGGACTTTCGCAGTTGAGCAGGACTATAACAATAATTAATTTGATTATGTATTACATATTTCTATTGATACTTTTATATTCTGCAAAGTTATTCAAAAATAAATGTGCCCATGAATAATTGAATAGTTGGTGGTTTCTGCTTTATCGCATCCTATAAATACTACTTCAGATTAAAATGTCCAGTAGATTTATGAATGAGTGACAGGTCATACCGTACGAGTATGTTAGTTTAGCATAATATACCTACTACTACATGCCTGTTATACACTGTATATGGCGATTTATATTAATTACATTTAGCCGGTTTCAGAACGACAAAATCAAGTTAGCATTGCAACTGTACTAGCTGTTATTATCAACAACACTGTAATAACATCTCTTCTGATCATTTTATCCCAACACTTTTCTAGTTTTCAGTTCTTACTTACACTATTTTTTTAAGTAGTGTATTTGTCTGCCTAGAGTCTAGGTTTTATAGTCTAGGCCCTAGACTATAAATCTCGCAAAAACAACATCTTTTCAGGAGGACGTGACGGGACATACTTTACCACGTTGCCCTTTTCCGTGTTCCATATATATCCCAGTCTAAATACCCTCATATTTGGCTCTTACTCGAATTAAATCCGATGTTTTTTATTAAAACCTAACTAACTAACTAACCATCACGCCATTAGTAGGCAGAGAGGATAAGGACATTGAAAGGAGGGTAAAGAGTTAATGGTGCCTTAAAGTCGGTCGTATCTAATAAGTGCTTATCAAAAGAGGCTAAATTGGCAGTTCATAATGGAGTTCTGGTACCGACCCTTATGTATGGTAGTGAAGCGTGGTGTTGGAAAAAGAAGGTCGAAAGTAGATTGAATGCAGTTGAAATGCGATCTCTCAGGCGAATGTGTGGTAAGACTATGTATGATAGGTGTACAAATGTCGCAATTAGAGCAGAGTGCAAGTCTGAGATAAGCATTATCGACAAAATTAAGAAAGGTCTTTTACGATGGTTCGGTCATGTAGAGCGAATGGATGATGAAAGAACGGCTAAAAAAATATATGATGCGACTGTGTCTGGATGTAGAAATCGAGGAAGGCCGAGAAAGACATGGCATGATCAAGTAAAACAAGTGCTTGAAAGTGGGCATGTAAGAAGTCGGAATATGAGAATAGACCTTTTAAAAACTTATTTATAAAAAATATTTTACTCTGGGTTAGTTTCTGTTCATGGAGTTATTAGTTTTACATTCTAGGCCAGAGATTGGTGTTCTTGTGATAGTCCCAAAATATTGTAGTCTTGGGTAGTTTCTGCTCATGGAGTTATTAGTTTTACAGTCTAGGCCAGAGATTGGTGTTCTTGTGATAGTCCCAAAATATTGTAGTCTTGGGTAGTTTCTGCTCATGGAGTTATTAGTTTTACAGTCTAGGCCAGAGATTGGTGTTCTTGTGATAGTCCCAAAATATTGTAGTCTTGGGTAGTTTCTGCTCATGGAGTTATTAGTTTTACAGTCTAGGCCAGAGATTGGTGTTCTTGTGATAGTCCCAAAATATTGTAGTCTTGGGTAGTTTCTGCTCATGGAGTTATTAGTTTTACAGTCTAGGCCAGAGATTGGTGTTCTTGTGATAGTCCCAAAATATTGTAGTCTTGGGTAGTTTCTGCTCATGGAGTTATTAGTTTTACAGTCTAGGCCAGAGATTGGTGTTCTTGTGATAGTCCCAAAATATTGTAGTCTTGGGTAGTTTCTGCTCATGGAGTTATTAGTTTTACAGTCTAGGCCAGAGATTGGTGTTCTTGTGATAGTCCCAAAATATTGTAGTCTTGGGTAGTTTCTGCTCATGGAGTTATTAGTTTTACATTCTAGGCCAGAGATTGGTGTTCTTGTGATAATCCCAAAATTTTAGTTATGCTGCTACTCTCAAATGTAGTTGAAAATAACTTTGCTAGAAAGTATAAATCCATTGTGGTAGCTGGTTTGAACCAAGAGATTCGGTCATAGACCATAAAAGTAATCCACAATTTCAAAATTAAATGTTTAAAAATAATAGCGTGGATTTTTAATTACCACGATTGTACAATTCTTTCACGTTTGTAAACTAAATTTGTCTGCTAATATCTTTATAATTAATATTTAGTAACATAATCCAGTAAAAAAGTCAAACGATATATGATTCTAGATTTTAGAGCTGCACGCGACTTCTTCGTGAATCGCTGTATTTTTATTCGCTTCAAATAATAATATATGTATTCAAAATCACTCGCAAACGAGATGAGACTGTTCGTAAAAAAAATATATATATTGTGTTTTTATGTTTATGGTACGAATTGTTATCCTATCCTTGTGTTTGATATTTCAAAATTTACATAAACCTGTCAACTGACTTGTAAAACGTTGCTGTTTTGTCTAGTCATGAATTTAAACGAGTTTATTTTTGTTTTTGACCAACACTTCGTGTCTGTTGCGTGATAAGACATTTTTTGTATTAAAATTCGGAACATTATGGACCTTAAAAGCAAGTCAAATAAGATAAAAGTGTCGCAGTGAAAAAAAACTGATAAGAATATCCCTTTTTTCCATAATTTTATTTTACTTTGCTTTGATAAGGAATTGCGACGGTTGCTGTTTGCTGTATTATTTATTGTCTTAATTTGTTTTTATTAAGTATTCCAAATATACTGTTAAAAATGGAAACATTGAAAAACAGTCTGCATTCACGTATTTGTTATCCCTCTATTTAATTTAGCTTTTTATCTATTGGGTACAGGACATACCATTTATTTATTTTAGGTTCGATAACAATCGCCCGAAGACTAAAGATCAAATCGATATCATTTTTGTGTACAAACGTATTTAAAAAATATTTATAACGTATACCCATTTTGTAATATATTTAATTTTAATCACATTTTTATTTTAAAATGCGGTTTATTTATGAGATTGTTAATGGCAGTGCCAACTTAAATTATAAGCGTATACAAAGCTATAATATGCTTTCATATTAGCTGGGTCAGTAACACAATAAATATTAGACGAAAACGTGTTTTTAAATATTCCGATTTGTAAAAATAAATCTTGTCTGCAAATGAAAAGCAGATAACACAAGACTTTAAAAACCTTATTTTTATTTCAAGTTTAGTGCCACAAAATGGCGTTTACTTTCAAATAAATTATTCAATACAAAAAATAAAAAAGATTCCACTAACCCTGTGGTTATCAGTGGATTTCTTTAGAGATAGGTTGGCATATAAAATCATCGTAAATAAATAATAAATTAAATAAAAAACCGAAATTAAATATTACCTGTTGTATCCAAACAATACAAAAAATATAAAAATATAAAATATTACTTTCTTGATTTATACCAACTAATAATTTATTTGTAATATTATTTTCTCATTCGTAAATCATGCGGTGTACAGATTTTTATTTACCTACTTAAGATGTTACAATACACTTTTTTTTTTAATTACACTTAAGAACATACCACCCCACGTGACTCGCGGCCGCTTTCCCATACAAACGTATTCGTCGATTCCTGGAATTTGATATTAAAGCAATTGTTTTTCTACACTTTGGATATCGACCAGATTCGTGTTTTTACCGTCTTATTTTTTAATAATTGTTTTTTTCTCTCTTTAACAAATAAAATATTTTAAAATAAGAAGATGCAAACACGCATCTAGGCGATATCTAAAATGTGTTCAAAAAAACATAGCTAAATTGTTGAATTCCAGGGAGAAAATCGAGGAATACGTTTGTATGGTAAGCGGCCGCGAGTCGCGTGGTGTGGTATGCTCTTAAGTACCTACCTATCTTTCATAAAAACTTTGTTCAAATCGTAAAATACTGTTTGTTATTTTTTCCACTCCACATTATAGTAACGATAGCACTGGGTTACCACGTAGTACGAGGTCTCCTGACGTCCTGACAACTTCATCTTAAAAGATTAGTTATAGTTGTAATGTGATGCTTCATGCTTGTAATGAATATATTTTCTTGCTTGAATAATTTCTCCTATCACCTACTATTTGTTTTTCATATCCAATGTTTTCTGTAGATTTTACTAAACTGTTGAGTTCACTGAACGGAGGAAGTGAAGTGTATAATACAATAATAATGTCTGGCACTATCAATGCAGCAATCATTTGACTAACTTGATAAAAAGACATTATTCAAACAATTATTTTTATCCGTATTTATAAAAATATAATCTCATAATATTAAACATAAAATAAATGTATGTTTTTTTGTTTAATCAGACATTAAACTGACAAATATCAGCTATTTAAATTATGTGAATTTAAAAAATGATGTGGTATTGTTTGCATAATATTCAAATGTGCGACGGAATATTTAATAATGTAAATGTTTTATTTGAATATAACTTTATACCAACTGCATGCATTATTTTGTCAGATTGTAATTTATTGGGCGAATTTCATTGCCATGTTTATTTCTGTACCTTGAAATAAAAAGGCATAATAAATAACAGTTGGAGGGACGAAACTTTGTTCTTGTTTTCGTATTTTATCCTCAATATATTTGAGTTTGATATGTATGGAAAAGAAAATGTTTTTTTTTCTACAAAATGGTGTATGAGGAATCTGAATAAAGAACGAATGTTTGCCATTCTTAAGGTCAAATGCGAATCTTTGATTATAATCTCTCTTAAATGTGCTAAAAAGCGTCTTATTTATTTTTTCCCCGGTGTAAAACAACTAAATATACCTATTTACATTTTGTATAAATTTTCTAGTTCCAGCGTAACGTTATTCAAAGGAGATATTTTAATATCTTTTCGTTCTATTTGATAAAAGTTATAATCTTGATTCAAGGAAATAAAATCTTTGCTAATCCACAAATCGCATAATATGTATTCCTTACTTTTCAATGGACGATAAAATTCAATTGGGTGTTTCATACCTGGGCTTTATTTTTTAACTGGACATTAATATCCAGGAAATTTAAAGACATGAAGATAAAGGGTATTTATTTTTCTGTCTTGCATGAAATTCATGCGCAACTACTTACTTTTATTCCCTATCCATTGACGCAACATTCCACATTAAAAACGATTCTACTACCGATTAAAAGCCGGCAACTGGCTGCGTCGCGCGTCGGCCTTAATCCACCATAGTCAGCCATAGTGCACGTGACGTCACGGCGGCGATCAATGGCTGCGCTCTGACGTCAGAGGGCCTCCCCGGCAACAGCGGGCGCCGCGACGCCCGCCGCCGCCGACCGTCGCCGGGTAGCGCCCCGCCCCACGTGTACAGAGTATAGAGGTATGGAGACGTTGCCCTTATCGTACAACACGTCAGTACTGTTCCCATTCATTAAGCTGCTGGGTATTATGTAGGATTAAAGGCTGTAATGAAATCCGTTCAACTAGGACAAAAATGGGCCCGTTATCATTAGCACCGAAAAGAAATACAGATTTATTTATTCTCTGTACATATACAAAACATTCATAGGTGTGAATGTTCCAGTTACATATACTATACAGATAAAAATGACATTTATTACAAAATTATTGAATATTTACAATAAATAATAAGCTCTATAATGCACTTAAAATAACTAAGAAGAAACAATTAGTAACTAAGAAGAGAAAATAAGAAGACAAAATAACAATGAAGAGTGAGAGAGAAAAAAAAAGAACTTAAGACTAAGACATAAAAATAATAAAAAAATCAATGCAAAATAACAAAAAGAAAACTATTAATTTATTAGTGTTTTAAATAATATAACAAATATTTGTTTAATTTTTAAGCATGCATACTATTTTACTAATCTAAAAAGATTCTTTATCATTCATCTGTTATCGTTTAGATCATTTTTTAAAATACGTACAAAACAATATTTTTAAATATAAAAATGAAATCACAACAATAATAATGTTTTCAATTTTTACCAATAAAGTATCGTTAATGTTTAAAGTTTTATGTAGTACGATCGCTAGGCCTGGAGGCAGTTTGTGGATTCCATATGCTCCACATAGGGAGCGGATATGGTATTATGATGTAATACCAAGAGTACGAACAAAGTTTATTGGTCTATAATAGTAAACAAAGCCTTCGAAAAATTATTTTTTGTCGATGGACTAAGGCTACTTATCTTGTTGTTAAAAGATTTCTCTAGATTTTTGTGAATCTTATGGTATCTGCACCTATTTCAATACTGTTTTCAATGCTTGAAAATCAAAATCATATGGCAAATTGGAGATTCGAACCGGGATTTCTAGACTTTAAGACCAAGATGCTTTCATTGGGCAAAAAAACACTACGAGCTTGAAAATTCGTGGAAAATTTGAAAAAAACTTGGAATACTTCAATGCGCTTTCTTTCATAGTTTTTTACTATCGTTTTCCTCTAAATCTAAGCTTTCTAAGCTCACAATCAAGTGGGTAATCTTAAATTTTACCAAATATACCCACTTGATAATCATAAAGCCTTATATGTTATGTTATACGATTAAATATGATAGAAAAGAGATAAATCATTTGTCCGAAAACTGTTGTTATTTACGAATTCAAAACAATCGCCCAAGCAACCAGACCACGTGGAAAAGAAAAGCTTATTCAAAAATGAACAAAAGAACAGATATGTCAAATATTGTCTTTATAGTTGATTTTCCGTCGATTAACTCAAGTGTCAATTTGAGAGTTTTATATATCATTATTATTATAGAACCTCCTCGGTTACAATACACGTCAAAACATTTTTAACTGCCGTATAACGTACAATTAAATTTTCCCTATTCTATCTGATCCATCATTCAATAAAATTATCCCTGGGGAATTCTTTTTCCGATAAATATATTATGTATTTTATACCATTCGAACAAGAATTCACTAAAAAAAAAAAAAAAAATATACGCTTCCTAGGGTTAATTTCATAACAACACTTATTATCAAATTCCACCGTCTAAAGACAATACACGAAACGTGTGACGTAGATGTCTAGTGATGACGTAGATGCCTACTGATGACGTAGTGAGTGACTAGACACCTAGAAACGGTAGTATTTTTCAAGTATGGAATGTCACTTCTCTGAAATTCTTTTTCGAAGATTACGAGTACCTATACCCACCTATTATATTGAATTCCATTCCTCTCATATTTCTCCGTCTTAGTAAAGCGGTACTGCTGTGGAATCAATTTAAAAATTCCTCACGTCTCGGAAAAATTGAATTCTTACCGCGACCTTTGGTGACAAAAGCCAAGGAGGAGAAAATTCTTGTGGAAAATACTTGTGCCGGTATATTAAGTCGTTTCTCACCCCAAGAATTGGTTGAGAGGCGCATAATGCAGGGTTGACAACTTAGGGAATTATTATATTCTACATAACTTCACTTGGCAACTGAATATTAAAAACATGTCCGTGTAAACACTGTAAACTGAGAAATAGTTCATATCTAATAGTTTTTCATACTGTTAATTTTTTTTTCAATTCAAGATTTTATATAAAATTATTTTCTTCACACATTTCAAATACTATGTTTATACAAACATTATTATTTTGACAAAGTAT
Source organism: Micrasema minimum (assembly GCA_022494985.1). Taxonomy (NCBI): domain Eukaryota; kingdom Metazoa; phylum Arthropoda; class Insecta; order Trichoptera; family Brachycentridae; genus Micrasema; species Micrasema minimum. Next base: position 34,567 of record JAGVSP010000565.1, read on the forward strand.
ACAAACTACATTTTTATGTACGAAGCAAGTAGCATTTCAGTTAAGTTCAGTGCTATAATGTACGGCGTTTTATTTTTAAATGCGATTAATTAGTTTATGTGTTTTTTTTTCAGTAGTGAAGTTTGTAATTTTTACGGAATTTCTGTTTAATAAATAAGAAAATACTGAGTTATAATGAATACAACTGTTTTAAATTACATATTGCCCTCAACCATTCCCTCGACGATGGTAAAGAGCAGGCCAGGGTGCCTGATGTTATGGCCAATCCAGCAGGATCGTTGCTGGGCAATCTTATTCAGGAGTTGCCTTGTTTCGCCAACCCTGCTTAATACCTCGTCGTTTTGGATGTGATCTGATCAGTGAATCCTCGCCATGCGTCTGTAGCACCACATTTCGAATGCAGCTACACGCCTGGACTCACTCTGGTTGATGGTCCATGTTTCACTGCCATATAGAAGTACACATTATCAATGTTAGGAGACTCCAGGATTTCTGATTTCTTGTTGAAGGCGACTCTTGCCTAATGGATTATACTTATTATATCTGCATTTGAGTGGCCATCTTGTGATATTCTGCTGCTAAGTATATGAACTCTTTGATAGTCACATCACCCAGAACAACATTTGTGGTCACCTCTTCACTTTGTTTTGTCTCTGTTTGTTTTCATGTAATGAGATGACAAAATATTTTCCATGTTTCTGAGATCTTCGTTCAGTTCCTGTTCTGTCTCCACAAGCAAAGCAATATCATCAGATATCTTATATCAATCTTTTGGTCTTGGATTCTCACACCAGGTGAATCTTTCATTTTCTCCCATCTCATCGATGGCTTATTGTATACCTATATTAATTTAATGTAGTTCTACGATAAACATAATAGTAATTTTTCACAATACACTTAGACTGTTTTACTATTAACTATTGTTATCCTAACATACATGTTGATGACACGCTTATACTATTTTCTATTTATTTTTTATTTTGGCTGTTATTTGTCATGCCCCTGATTCTGTAGTCCCACAAGATGGTGTGCGTAATAAGTAATGATACGAACTCAATTTATTTTCCAATAATTGCCAGCACTTCAATAAATTGCTCCGAGAGCGGTCTCTCATCACCACTTGTACTAAAGATCTCCTATATACTATAGTACCTACTTTAGTTGGGTAGGTTCGAGGATACATACATAATACGCCCACATTTACTTATTGATTGCTTTCGTCCAACACTAATTAACTTGTCATCCCTATCTCCTATCAGACGAATCTAAGAATATCTAGAATTTAGACGTTTATTCAGAGTTTTTTGTGTAATCTTTCCGGACAGGTATTTATATACTCGTAGGTAGCTTATCTAGCTTACACGGTACTAAAAAACGAATTGCTGTGTACTCTAATCGGTGAGGTTCCACGAAGGATGAGCGATTATCGTATGAAGTAGTAAGAAGTGACCTACTACACTCTTGAACTTCGGCCAGCTCCACGAGAGTTTGTAGCTAGCATAGCAGTGTACGGTTTAATACAAAGTTTAGCTGAGGAAATATTCGTCGTTTGTTGCCTAGTTTGTTGGAAGTAGGCACTCGTTGGTTCTATTGTATCGGTACATTAGCCTAATGACTAATGTTAGCTCTGAAATGTATATGATTCTTTTGAGATTCCCGGATGTACTGATTCCGCAAAAGCATTTGTACTGTATTTCCTTGAATAGAAGCTTTGCAACGAGCTACAAACATTCTGAATATCCCTCGTTTATAGTGTGATTATGTAACCAATTATGTACGTATCTGGAATATCATTATAAAGTTGTAAGTATATATTTTGATTTTAGTCAGCACCATACCTCCACCTCATGTAGAGTTTATAATAGATCAAACGTATTAGATTAGTACTTAACATTTCAAGACAATTACATTACATCAATATTTTTAAAAGTGAAATTTAAGTGTTTTTTATTTCCAAACGTATTCACATTTCAACACACTCAGTTGAGGGATGATTTACTGTGATAATAATATTTCTTACTAAACGAATTATATATAAATGAACTCTTTAATTACATGAATATCACGTACTATTGGTGGATGTCCGATTATTATGCCTTTATACAGTGTGCTAGTATTTAAAGATCTCCACATAAATTGTTATACTAAATATTTCAGGAAAACTTTGTGTTACTAAGAACTTACGTCAATGTAACAATAATTGCAGTTATGCAATCGAGTTCAGTACTTGAACCCTTGTGTATAGGATTACGTAGATGCGTGATTTCCTAGGTGGTAAATGATGAAAAGTAATGTTAGTTGTAATGCTTACGAATACTACATATGGTTGATACCTACCTACATGCTAACGGCGACACAAATTTCAATATAACTTACGCGCATATTAGGTATTCAACTTGGACGTTAATATTAGATCCTGTGGTTGTTTCGGACTATAGAGTAGATGTCCTTCAATATAAAGTGGTTAAGCAAAGTCTCCTTTAGGCGATGCTATGGTCATTCAGAGCGAATGAGTAGAGGGAAAGAACGGCATTTCATACATTTTCAATTTTTAGAATGACAAGTGTGACTGGATGTAGATTTGTTCGGAAGCGAATTAAATTGAAATGTGTATGGACTAAGTTATTTGACATCAGATATTATATTGAAAGTGGACATGTGGGTTATCATTTATGTGCAGTCGCTGTATGTTGCATGCTATATTAGTAATACCAACGTAGAGGAAGCAAAGAAGTTGACAACAGTTTTTGTTAAAGCGTAAGAATCAGGAATTGACTACCAATACGGGAAGGGTGGTGATGGTTTTAGTTAGTTGATTCTAATTCATTTGCACTAACATTGTCTTAAAAATCTAAAAGAATGCATACATGCCTTGTAATGCCACCAATAGAGTTTATAAAATGATAGTGTAATACTCCTACTGTTTTTTTTCAATAATAACATTATTAGATAATTAGCTATGAGTTAAAGATTATTTGACAAACAACAATTATTTCACAGAATAAATATAATAATACATATTAATTGCCAGATATACAATAATCGTACGAAATCATGTAAACATTCTGTGGTTAGCATCATTTATGTACAACGATACATTATCATCATACGAAGGGTGATTATGTGATTGTGAATTGCGTTAGTTCAAATTACATATCCCGTGGAACAGTAAGTTCGAATACCTGACTGCGTTTTATGCAACAGCAACATTCTGCAATATACCAACAGAAAGATTTTCATAATCCATCAGGATTTGGGCAGTGCTTCTGGCAGCCCTACCCCCGTTGTATCACGCTATTTTTTCAGGGTTGTTTTAGTAATATCCGGAACTGAATGTAATAGTGTCTTGCGCCAAAACTCGCCATAGTCGTCGCTAGTATTGGATCAATATTGGTCTACAAAGCCGGCTTCCTTGTTCGTGCTTTATTCTCATTTCCCTGCCGAATACTTTTGCTCGACATTTGATCTAACGTTGTGTAATGCCTCATTTGTTATAATTTCCTTGCGTAATGAATCTGAATTTACGACTGTTGGCAAAGTATTGATTTGCGACTATTCCGTTTGGACATGAATCTATTAGCTTTTTTGCTGACTTTGACAAACACGCAGCAGCTATTGAAAAACAATATTAGCAATGGACGAGTCCAAATTTTATTTTATTTTCTCAATCCACCAATATTGTTTCCGCAAAGAACTAAACATATTAAAATACAAAACAATTTCAAAGTTTGGGTGCTTATTCTGTAATAAATCCGCAAACGTTCTACATAATATCTATTTAAGGAGGAAAAAATCATTACTCTTTCAAAATAGTTTTTTTATAACAGTCATTCTTAAATCACTCGTGATTTAGGTACTTCACGCGTTTTTTATCGTTTTTTTATTTTTCACTTGGCTCCATTCAACTATTCAAAACTTTCAGCATCACAATATTATTCTTTCATTTGCCAAAATATGTTTTTTCTTCACTTGTCTTGTCAAATTAGCGTTAAGTTCTTGCCAAGACAGAGTGTCTTCACGTATAATCAAAAATTGTTTTCAAACCCACTGATTTGAAGTGATGATATCTTATCGAAAAACTAGTAAAAATAAACATCTCTTATACATATTATGCTAAATCTCATTCTCTCTCGGTCAAATTCAATTCTATTGAATAATGGTGATGCTGCCTGACTCCGCATGGCTCTTCTGTGGACGTGGACTGTCTCCCTCCACCTTGAGCTTGCCGCTCTGCAGGTGCACCTCAGCGATAAGTCTCCCGATTCTTGGCCAAGCCCAACCATTAATTAGATTGAAGACGATTTTCAATCAAATTTAATATATGATGCAAGGTGGCCAGTCATTATAGGTACAAAAAAAACCTGTAGGTAGAATACCTCAAGGGCTACAAAATGAGACCAAAACATGTTTAGTAAAAAGTGTACCGTTTCTTAGATATGATTTTTTGTTTTTTTTTTAATACTATTTTAGTACTATTTATTTTATTTTACTAGCGTATAACGACATGTCGTGAAGAACCACGTGGTATGTTAAAAACTTTAGGATTAAATAGGCTTTTGGATAATCCAAAAAAAATTATACCTGCTAAAAAAAAATCAATACAGGACGTGAAATACATTTTCATAGAAAATACGGTATTTACAGCAAAAACACTTTTATACCAATAAAAAAGAAAATTTTATTATGCTTTTGAATAATTTTACGCCTTTATTTTTTATACCTTCCAAATAATGTCAAAAACTTTAAAAATGGAAATGTCTAACCCAGAAATAACATGTTTCATGGTAAAAAAAAAACAATAAAAAAATAATATCTCAGAAACGGTTCACTTTTAACTTAACATGTTTTGGTCCTATTTTTTTGTAGCCCTTGAGGTATCCTACCTCGAGCATTTTTTTGTGCCTATCGTGACTGGCCTAGTAATATATATTTTATATTAGACTCATAGACTTTATATAAAGATCGCATTATCGGATCCAGGAATCCTGGTTTGTAAAAATTATGACTTTAAAATAAAATCATATTACCTAACAGCGAAAGAATGCCGATCTAGTGACGTCAAAGTTGACGGATAAAAAAATCGCACATTAATCTAGATATTTTGGCAATAACAACACAACGAAAATAAAATTGCCAGTAAACAAACTACGGGTATTATGTAAAATATTCTTGGGTACAAATCCAAACGTTCCCTGCTGAAATTTGGCATTGTCATCTACTAGAAAACTAGTGGCGTAGGTATTATAGGTAAATCAAGGTACTTAATTACTTAACTGTTAACACTAACCGTGGAAATCTACATTATATTTACAAATCAAAATATCAGGAGTGGGATAATTATAGGATTTATTTATTATAAATATTGGTACCCAGTTGATAAATTTGTTTCATTTAATTATTCATGATCCATGTCTTCAATTTCTACAAGTGATACGAGCGGCTTATGAAAACTTAAGTATGAGACAAAAGTTTTTGTTTCGATTTTATCAATATATCTGTGAAATACCGCGTCAAGGCGCCTTCTCCCTCGGTTTTGCTACAAAATTTTGGGAGTCGAATCTGCCTCTTCAGATACATGAATAGAACAAATACTGTTTTATAGCCTAGGACCTCCACATTATAAAAGTATAAGGGGTGCCGGCGATCAACTGGTAGATGTATCTGATGAGGTAGATGGAAGTACTGCCTATCTCATTCTCTCGCAGGCTAAATCCCATAGATCTATATGTTTGTCTCTTTTTAGTCGCTTTTTCGTTTCATAAATTTTCAAATCACTCCCAACGATTCTAAAGAAGTTTTCACTTCAAAAATATCATTAACGATCCTAATTATTATTTTCTCCGATAGATTATTAGTTTAACTCTGACCGAGTTTGATCATTAGCAATAGTTAAAATCTAAAGGAAAAATGAGATTCTTACAGATTTTCATTTTTTACCAAAGATCTAGAAGACCAGATAAATTATCTATCGTGTACCGAAATAAATTCTATCAATATAAATGACATGCAATATAAACATAACATTCTGTGCTTGTAATACTTCCTATCAAATAACAGTATTGACCTTTGTAACGATTTGTATGGCCGGAAAAGATATATTATCATCAATCTTGGCAAAGAGTAATATTATTTTCTTCTACTAATCCTATACAAACATTGTTACGCCATGAATATTCCACAAGACTGGGTCACCTTTGTCCGCACAGCTTTTACTTTCTATTATTCTATTTATCCCGGATAAACTCGATTATGTTTTCGGCCACTTTACAAGTTGGTCGACAGTATTGTTTATTATTGTATTGTATTTTTTCCATCTAACGAGCGAAAGAAGCTGGTTTTGGCTGTTTTATTTGGAAGTTTAATCTGCGCAAGCGTATTCTCTTAAGCAAACCGCTGTTTTATATATATTTTTTTAAAAACGCAAAAAAATATAATAAAATAAGTTAACAATTAAAATATTATGTTAACGTACTTAAAATTACATCATGTATAATTTATATAAATAAAACCACTTATATATATGTTTCGAAAGAAACTTAAGACCTATATGTTCTCAAAATCTTTTGATTAATTTTGATAATGGTATTTTCTACTCAGAAATTGAGTTTTCACTCACTTTCAATTTCCCGAGCCGTTAAATTCAATATTTAAAGCGCCCTTGAGGTATATTTATACGAAAACGGCGCTATATAAATTATCCATAATAATAATAATAAGTGGTCTAACTAAAAAGGTGTTTTATTTATTAAAATGCAATTCCACCTAGAAATGTCAGTAGGTAATCTCAACAAATTTATATCTAACATAATAAAAATCCTATTTATCAGACGTCTACATACACTGAAAATTTTATTTATTTTCCACTTGATTTCATATAAGTAATTTTTTTTTCAGATCCTTCCAGAGGGTGTTAAATTAATATTCAGCTTTATAGGTATGTATTATAACAATATTATGCTATTTTTACCTCTACTATAAATATCTAGTATAGCGCTAAACGTCTCTATTATTTAAGTCTTGGTCGTTTTGGAACCTGCAGGGATTTAGTAAAGCCGTAACCTTCAGATTTTTAAAACCTTTTAAAAATAAACACGAGTATCTTATGTCTTGCCACTTTCTTGGGCTAGGACTAAAGTTTTTTTTTCAAATCAACAGCCATCAAAAGTTTTATGTTAGATATTGTACATTGAAATCCTCAAATTGCCTCCAGGCCAAGCGATCGTCTGCCAGCTCCCGTGAATCCGAGGCAGTTTGTTGATTCCATATGATCCACATAGGTATGATAATGATGTCTGCACATTAGATTACAAAACTATTAACAGGCTTTTTTTGGAAACAATACTTATACATATTTAAACACAGTTATATTGTACACAGTGCCTAAGAGGATGAGAAGAAAGGATTTTCACAAGGAAAAAAATATAAAAAGTTACCTGACATGGTCAAATAATAAAAAAATTGATGTTTTCAAAACAATTTTTTTATATTAATTATTTATAATGTGTAGTTTTAAATTAACTAAGTTACGATACCAACCTGTAATTAATATTTTGTTTAATCGCCCTTGTCAGGTAACTCGCAGATATTCACAATTCTGTTTTGTGTCAAATATTATTAAATAATTATCTTCGACATAATATATCATGGGAAAGTAAGATCATGTGGGCATCTAATAAGTGCTTCATATGGTAATGGTCTAGAAATCTTCCACAATACTTTTAAAACAATTTAAGCAAGAAAGTCTTGTATTATATTTTCTATTTAGTAGCTACATAAATATATCATAATAACCAGTATAATAAATATTGTAATATTGAAAATAAAGTTACGATACTGAATCCCATTAAGAAAGTTCAAAGTCATCGAGTCTTCGCACTGTCTGATGCTTGTTGCAAGTCCCTGCTGAAATAATTCATGACTCAAGGTTACAACACAACGGCTTTAAATCAATGTTGGTAGGGTAGTCAGCATCGGTATTCAATTTGATTGTTAAATCTTTTGATTAAAGTTTTTTTACCAAAGCATATACCTACCTAATCAACAAAAAAAATTTTTCACTGCCTCTGTCGGTTTATACAATACAATCTACTGATTGCAGGAAAGGATTGCATTACTACTTATTGAAATATGATAACAATATATGTTTGATTAACTGATATTCAGTGAAAAATTTAATTTTCCCAGTTCCCTACTCTGAAACCAGACACCTAGTGTGCCAGTGGTTGGCTTTACAGTAGTATTCTGAATTATTATCATAAAAACAAATTACACTATAATTATTATAGAATGAAAAATAAAAATAGACACTGAATAAAAACAAAAAACCTGTTATGGTTATTATTAAATTCAATTTCTGTTTGTAGCTTCATCTTAAGTCTCTATAACTTTGTGAAAGTGGCGGTACATAATACAGTAGTTGTTGTTACAGTATTTTTATTTTCCAAATAAACAAAGCAAACAAAAAAACCGAAATTGTGTAAATAAATAAATAGATAAATAAATATTGTGGTCTCGTGGTAAGCGTAGGTAGAGGATTGTCTCGATTGATTCGATTGTCCCTCCACAAATAGTTTTTTTTTCGACTGTTTGAAGGTCTATTTTCAAAACTTAAATCGATACAATCCTAACATTACGTCCTATTTCGATACCAAATGACTCAATTATTCAAGGTTGCGAAAACGCCCTTAAAAATCATGTCATAAAGAGCAATTCCAGTGGTACCCAAAATTTTAATTATTTTTTAAATAGTTTTAGCTCTACACGAGAAAAATTCAAGATTCCAAAAATTTTACTCAAAAATGAATCCATTTGTTATACATTTTATTAATTCTTAAAAAATATACAGTGACGTAACATTTTACGAAAGCACGACGCCAATACAAACAATATAATTGAACGACACTAGACATTTTTTATTCAAACGCGTGACGTATAGGTAAAACTTTCGAAAATCGTAACATATTTACGGCCCTATTTTTTTATGCTATGGTGTACTTCCCAAATAAATAGAAAAAAGTAGTCGAATTCATTGTTATTCAAGGTTGAGAAAATGTTCATAAAAATCAATGCCATAACTTAACCAAGAGGGCTCTGCTGGGCCCTTGACCCTCGTTTCCCGCCCTTCACGTGTATAGATCTGTATACAAAATACACTGTGCCAACCTGCGCCGCACCAAGGTCACGTGAGCCCCACGTGGTGTCCCCCTCCCCTTCTTCCCGCACCCCACCCCGCCCATCACTGCGGAACTCCGAGCGAGCGAGACGGCGCGAGCTGTAGCGCGTCTCCTTCGCGTCGCCCTCTCGCTCGCTCCGCCGTCGGCGTCGCCGCGGCGCTTCAATCCGACGCCGAAAGCTCGGCTTGACGCCGCCCGGCAGTAGAGTGAAGCGTCGCATCTACATTTTCCGAAAAACTCGTTAAAAATTAGATTTTATAGCAATCAATACTCAATATAAAAATATATCCAGTTGAAATAGAGTAGACGAACTTAAGAATTTTACGTGTTTGTAGATATTTATATTTTCTGTATATTTTCCTTTTTTATTTTGTCTAACATTTTTATGATTTTGCCCGATGTAATTTCTTTGAATTAATATTAATTTCAAAACGGATTCAAGCAACGAAAACAACTAACATTGCTATTTATGTGAAGATAAATTATTTCGAAATATAAAATTCTTTAATAAAAACAGAAAGTAAATTACGGAGAGAAGACGAAAAACGGCATTACCCAATCTTTAAATAAATCGTTAAGACACAGTACATTTTAGTGATACTCCTAGGGAGTTTTCAACAAAATTTTAAATGTTGAAAATATAGTTACGAGTGTTCTCCTCAACACGGCTGTACTCTGGTTAGAGAAAGATTTCTTGCATAAGTTGTATCATGTCGTACGGTGTTTTATGTGTCGTTCACCGGGGCTTTCGTCACATTATGGCGGCCATAAACGGGACGCGTGACTTCCTGACATGTATTACTTTTCTGCTCCCGGTGCGGTTTATGAGTTACGTTACTTTACTTCGCTCTACGGTTTATTTGACTTATATTTATTACAGAAAGAAAATTCGCGTATGTTTTAGATAACTTTTGATCGACTTTCTGCTTCTGCTCTTACTGCTTCATTCGAAAGTCTTTTAAGCTCGAAAGTGAAAATTTTACAGTAATTTAATATTTTTAATTCTGCTTACGAAACAAACGAGGCGTAATAGCTGTCTATAAATAAATTGCTTTCAACGCTAAGCCGATGATTCTAAAAAGCTATCAAAATTAGCTAGGTTAGGTTAGGTTAGTTTCATCGTTTAGGATCGTGTAATTCATTGGTGCATTTGTTTTTGTATAATTTGTTTCTCTAATAAGAGTAGGTTATTTCGTTTTTATAGTGGTTGCAAAATACATATATTCTCTTTTAAGTAACGATTTCCATTTTTTGCAACATTTCACATCTTAATTGAAGTTTATAGGTGATATAAAATGATACAGTAATTGCATTTCTAATGAGAACACTCATTATTTTATGACGACATTAAATTTATTAACTGCGTAAATTTGAGAAAAGAATCACAATTAAGAAAGTTAATAATTAATAACCTCCGTTAAATGTGAAGTATTATCATAAAAATACAATTCAATATTGTTTTGATGGGTCTTAGAATTTAGAATCATGGTGAGCTTTTTTTTTTTTAATTAACAACCTCCACTCGTATGCGAGTGATTTTGGATGCTTAGCTTTTATCATTTGCAAATATATGTATTAGTAATCTTTATTGGAAATTGGTAACCTCATGCTCGGGCCACGAATCGACTCCTTCATTTTATCCTTTTCCTCTTTATTACTAAATTCCTTTATTACTAATTTATAATTATTTATAACTTTTTTTCTAAAAATTCTACTTTCATATGCCTTATACGAGTTATTTCTTTTGATAAAATACTGCGTAATATTTTTAGTTTTTATTATTTAATAATATTCTTTTCTTGAATCAAGAATATTGAGTATTGCGATAAGAAATTCCAACATCCATTCTGAATTCTAATTGGTCATGTATCCTATTAAGTATGGAAATATTAAAGTAGGGTTTAAAGTACAAAGCAAGTATGGAAATCACAGGGGCAGAAATATAACAATCTCCGAAATATTAAACTATGTATAGTATTATATTTTATATTTGATCCTTTCCGAATTGCACAGGATAAACTAAAAATAATTATTTATTCTTTATCATTATTTTTCGGTTTTATTTTGTAGGTGGGAAGGCTTGTATAATTTAATGACTCACATTGGTAGAAATAATCCACTTATTCCTTGCTTTCTTCCTTCCTTTTCCTCATCCACATATAATGATGCATAGGGCGATACCAAATCCAGTGTATTGAAAAATATTACCCTTACTTAAAAAATAATAATTCTGATACAAAAATTTGTCTCTCATTCTTGAAACAAATCAGTATCATTTTACATTTATTACCAGGTCAAAATGTTAGGTTTTACGATTTTGCATTAACAATTTATTCGCCGGATAAAAAATGTACAATAAAAGTCAGATAACGCGCAAGATTCATGTCATGAACTTAAAATCAGTACCAAATTTAGCCCACTTTACTTAATTTAATATAAGTCGTCAGAATTATACATAAAAGAACCCTTAATAAACACTTTATTGCTTCATAATGATATTAGCACATCTTTTATTTTACTTTACTCGTAATTTTGACCAAATCAATGGCAGCTAATGGAAAATTGATAGTACCATACTAGATAAATATCACACCTTAATGATAAAGTTGACCTGAGAGCCTTAACCATGCTTGCCTATTTTACAAGGCATCAGGTTCTAAATGTCCTGGATGTCCACAGTTGACAATCCGTCGGAGGTTTGCGTCAGAGCTGCGGGACGTGGACCTGACTTGGAAGGATAGGATGCACGGGAACTGGCGGCCGGTCGCTGGGTTTAGAGCCAGTTTGTCGAATCGATATGCTCCACATAGGGAATGGAGACGGAATGATGACGATGATAATGATAAAATTCACGTATTTTCAGCTAGTTTTTACTTTTCCCTTCATACATTTTTGACGGTAGATTTTTGCGTGACATTGAAAAATCTTGACATTTGAAATAAACTCACGATGTTCTATAAAAAGATGTTTTAAAATAAACGCAATGCTGGTATAAAAATACGATTAGTTATAACATCATTCTATAAAGTTTTCAGCAGCTTTAGTCTATTCTATAAAACAATACCTTTTTTTTATGTTACTTGTTACCCGGGATAACAACATTGCAAATTAACTTAATACCCAAGCGATATGTCTCATAAGTAATTGTGTATTCGTTTTATCAAAATAGATCTTCAGATTTATTCGGATAATATATACTGGAAATCGTTGCTCTACTGCCAAAAGTCCATATTGGTAAGTCCGTATTTTAGGTAAATGGACTTAGCGATGAATTTTTTCTTCGCGTTAATATTATTATGGCCGAAAACGTTTGCAAGTCCATAAATTTCCATAAAATACCTATGCAGCTTCGAATATAACCTTTTGTTTTTATAACAATTTTTCGTGTTATTTTTTTACATTAAAATTCGATTATTCCACAAAACGTTTAATGGACATACCAACTTTGGGCATTATGGCAACAAAATACAAATACCTATGATTAAAATATATATAGTGTACCTTGAAGTTCATAGAAAAAAAGGATGTAAAAATACTGATAGTATTTCTTCAAATATTTTACGAGCTTTTTTTATTTTTATACTGATATATTCTACGCCTTAATATAAAAGCAAGTACCTGCTTGAATATAAAATGTAAGCTTCTTCTGGATTGATTAATTATTACGCTATAAATTTAGGTCAGTGATTAGGTAGTAAAATTTCACGTTTGTTGTGAAAATGATATGTTTTTATTTAGTAATTCAATTGGGAGGCTTCTGCTAGGTACAGATTATTGATAGTAGATACACTACACTATCCGTCTATAATACTTATATAGCTCAATTTGGTTTGCTGTAATTACTAGAACTCGGGATTAGTGTCTACTAGTAGGTAAGTCATTAGTTTCACTCGAGTTTATAAACAAATAAATGAAATTTTTCAATTAAGAAGATGATATACCAATATACAAATTAAGGAATCGCTAACTATCTCAGAACAGGTGGAATACCTAGTGAGATAGTTAGCTACCATACGTACACTAGTTCTTTTATTTATCCGTTTCATATGTTTTTATAATATTACTAATGCTAATGAAAAAATGTAACATAATTATAAACAAATAAATGCCGACATGTCGACACTGAAACTGATATCAAAACGGGAACGAAATAAATACTCGATAAGATCTAGTTTTTATCAACGAAGATTTTAATAGTTATAATATGTATGGAATTAAATCATTAAAATTCTTCATTTTACTTTTGGAAAACTTTAATTTACAAGTTTATATTATACTAGTTATTTCATTCTCACAGTATTAGGTTACATGTCGTGTTGTTTAAGTCGTAGTTTAAGAGCCATTTCTAAAATAATTAATAATTCAATAACGAAAGGAAATGAACTATTGGAGTGTTTTGTAGGTACTATTCCCAAGACTAACATTAAATCAATCATGAATTCTTAATGTAGCGGGGTTTAATCACAGTGATACTATGTAAGTCGTTTTCCATCCTTTAGAAAAGAGTTTGGATAATATACGAATTAAATGCTTAAAAGGAGAAGGTATTTAATGTATTCTAACTACTATCTCCACTTTTAGTATATATAACTATTATGACACTTTCAGTATATATATAACTATTATGACACTTTCAGTAAATATAACTATTATGTCACTTTGAATGTGAAAAGTAGGAATAATCGACGTGCGTGAATAAATAATTATGAATGTGGAAGAAGCAAAAAAGGATGTCCGGACAGATTTGTGTGGCGTTCTTCTTTGTTTAATACTTTGGGAAAATAGCGGGATGGTTAGTAAGTTATTTCAAATATAATTATTGTTCAAAGATGTTTTTTAATAATCGTAAAATACGGAATTACATGTTAAAATGGACGGAAGTAATAGAAGTAATTAGAAACCCTAGTTGTGTATTGTATTCATGAAAAGCTTAAACAACAAATGTTTGTAGTAAATAAACAAGACGTAGATTCGCAAGTTTGCATTAACACATTGGTATTAAAATACCTTTGTTCATTTTATCTAGGTCGTAAAATGTCCGAACTACCCGAAGTTCAAAAGAAAAATGGTTTTCGTTTGCTCCTTTGAGAAAGTGATCTTTCAGTCATTTCCGGCGGTCGGATTTCAGGCGGAAGAGTTATAATTATTTTTCAGGCTTCCTGAAATTTCAGCGTCCGAAAGCAAATTGTGCCGTTTCCTAGTTTCGATCACCGCCACCGCCACGATCACGTGATGCGCGTGTGATATAACATGAATGTATTATATGGTATTAGCGTCGTGCGTTGTTCCTATCGCCGTAATATAAGTGTAAATAAATACATTCTTGGCACTAACAAGATCCTACCTCTTACCTTCGCGTATTCAATGCTAATGTCGTCTGATTCTGAGCTGAAAACAGGGCTGCTCCGATATACGGCATTTGGAAAATATATAGTGCGGCAAATATCAGTTTTGCCATTAATTTATTGAGATGTTGACCGACATTCTTTTATTTTGTCGTTTTCACTCAAAAAATAATATCTGATTTTAATTCAAATTAAAACGGTAGTAAAACAATATTAGTGATTAATTTATGTGAACTCTTAACATAATATTAATAGAACTTACTGATACAACTTATGCAAATATGAGTAATGCTCTCATTTTCCTTAGGCTTGCGATTTCCACACTAATCGAACGGCCGTACTTCTAACCACAGCTACCAGAGCTATTGAATCGGTCATAATATTTCCAAATGTTTAAGATATTTTTTTGCATAGTCTGAAATTTATCAAAGAAAATCTTTCTTATTCTCTCTAGAAATAAAATTATTATTGTTTTAAGCTAAAAGTAACGATTAATTATGAATCCAATACAAACGTGAAACAACCAACCCACTTTGTACATATTTACATTCGCAAAATAAAATAAGGGAAAACCCACAAAAATAATTCCAACTCCAATATTATGTACATATTTGATGTGTGTATGTATCATGTTCCAATTTTAGTATATATATACTGCCGAAGCGAGTGCGTGTATGTATCATGTATGTATTATGTATGTAGTATGTAATATTACATTACGAGACCCTATTCCATACAAAACACACAAAAAAACTCTCATCAGAAGATCGGGTATATGAATATTATAATTTGGGCGAAATAACAGTGGTGGTTCTGACGGGTGGCGGGGGAGGCGAGGGGGTATGGGCGGCCCGCCCACAGCCCTCCCGCCTACCGCCGCCCGCCGCCCAGTCGACACTCTACCGCCCCGGGAGAAGGTAGTGTCCGCAGCTCCATCACCGCACCGATACCGAGTGACGAATTACCCCATAATGTATAAAAAATGTAAATATCTGGCATTACGTTAGCCGTGAAAATTTCTTATTTGACTGCTGATATTTTTATTTGTAATAAATTTTCCTGTCGCATTTTCCACCATTTAGCCATGATTTTGACATTATACAGAATATTTGACATGCCGCTACCGTGCCGTGTAAAATTTATTAACTTTAACCGTTTTCGTTTTATACGTCCGAATTTTTGGACTTCAAGTACTAATTGAATAAATTATTGAATCTCTTTTTTAAATCCTCGCCTCTCCGGATTTCATAAAATGTTTATTTATTAATCAATTTCGTTGAAAAAGCGGCAGAGAATTTATGTATTTACGTAGATAAACTTCGATAAATTCACCTGACAGCCTTTTTACCCTGTGGACCGTGTTTTTTATCACATTATTGACTGAAAATAAAGATTCAGGTATTAAACGTATTAAAGAGTGTATGATTTAATAATACGGTTTTTTAATGCCCTAAACTATTTTTACATAATTTTAGGTGCGGTTTTATTTTAAATTTTAATGTTATCTAAATGTTCATCGAGTTTATGGACTATTTCTTTAGCACAATAAAATAACGGGCATTTTTCTCCGATCAACAGATTGATCTCCAGGACTTGGAAAACTTAACATGTTAGTAAAAATTAAATATAAATATGTAATACTTAATTTAATCATGTCATTTATTGTCATGTCATTTCGTCATTGTATAATCAATCGAAAATAACCCCCATAGTCTTGAGAGCTGTAAAGGTTTAAAAAAATCATAACCATGCCGTATTCCATTAGCAATATTACTAAGGGTCAAATTTTGGCAAGGTTATTACAGATGAAATTCCCGCCTTGTTATTTGAGTACTCCTGCGCGCCTTTTTTATACACGAATAGTTTCCTTTACATACCTAGTAAGTTTATAAAATATTCTGTTGATAGTGTTAAAAACAGTGGTGTTTCAATTTTTCACCAAATTTTTAAAATGTATTGTTAATTATGACGCTTAAATGACATTAAAAAAATGTCATTTTTAAAAATTAGTTTGTCCTTAAATTTACATAAATTACATACTATGTTATTATATGACTATGATAAAATAGTGAAAGTAAATTTGGGTTTGAGAAAATATTATTCCGACAGAGAGAAAAGTTTTAGAAGTGATGAATAATTTTTTTATTATTATTTTAATTTTATTGTAATTACCGTTATCCTGGTTTAAATTGTATTTAAAATAACTATCGGAAATTGCCGATAAATTGTATTAATATCACTTAGTTGGTAGATCTCGCGTAGATTTTATCCACACTTCAACCCTTGGCTTGTTCATTTATGTAGGTACTACTTACAGCGAGGTCTCGTAAGATGTATGAATTTGAACCGGAAATCTCGTGTTAATTCGATTTCCAAGCCAACTGCTTGCCAGTAAAATAACGAAGTTTGAACAATTTTCGAGGGATATCTTGCAATCCCGCTGTAACTTTGTCACAAATCCTAGTAAAAAAAATATCTGAATGTAATTCGTTCTTGATAAGATTCCCATCTCAGATAAAAATGTAATATATACTTGAAATACTTCCTTACTTCAGATGGCCATATAACTCAGGAAGAGCTTAAGCCTCCTTGACGATGACATTCTC
Source organism: Micrasema minimum (assembly GCA_022494985.1). Classification (NCBI taxonomy): domain Eukaryota; kingdom Metazoa; phylum Arthropoda; class Insecta; order Trichoptera; family Brachycentridae; genus Micrasema; species Micrasema minimum. The sequence continues at coordinate 51,691 of JAGVSP010000565.1, forward strand.
GTTTTCTGCTCCCGGCAATCCCTTTCGGCTAGCGTATCCAGATCAGCCAACATTGTCTACTTGAAATACTTAACGCAATCTTTATGTTGGTACCTGGCAAATAACAACTTAAATAAAAATAATGATCATTAATTTAATTATTTGGTATTATTGTACTGTTTCTTACAGGGCAAGAATTATTGTTTAGTCTATCTAGTTTATTACACAAATGAGAAATATTTTTCTGAATTTTATTTTGTACGTTATACCTTATATGATACAGTACGATTCTATTTGCGTCTTCGCCAATACATGACGTTCTGTCCCACTTTTTAACGATTTTCTTATCTGTCCGATAGAATATGATTTGATGTTGTACTCGTATGTATAGTGCTGGATTCCCGCCAAAACACCGGATTCCGGACGTCAGCAGTGTATAACACTTGTGCTGGAGAGATAAATAATCAGGTTCTCAGCGGATAATTCCTACATCCATACAACATACACAATGAATTCATATAATTTACCTGCATGCTGCGTGTATACTTTTCTGTGAGAGCTTAAAATGTACACAGGTTTATTTCTTAAAATGCATTTAATTATGCAGACAGAAGACATTTTTAAATATAAAAAAAAACATAAAATATAGTAGGTATACACTAAATTGTATGATAAGATGTATAAAAATATTATTATTTTGTATTTGTTTTCGATTTACTCAATTTTATCATTTAAAAATCTTTGAATTTTATTTATCAGATAACGGTAATAATCAGCGGAGGATTTATTTAATTCATTATTTGTTTTGAATTATTATTGTCGCTACTACTTTCCTTTATCCGCACCCAATGGTGCATAAGGCACTGCATTGGTACACCAAGTGCAGTGAATCTTGATAATTTGTAACATGAAGTAATATAATATTATAATGCACCGTCAACCTGGCTACTGATGTGCCTGACTGAAAATTAGGCAATTAGTCTCGGAAAATTCATTTTCGCATCTGTCACAGCCTCTTTTCTTGCATCGTACTCATTATTTTAGCAGTCCACTAAATTGTATTGAATAGTCTGAACAACTAACTAATTATAGGTACCTACCTACTTAATAATAACTAACAGTTTACGTTTATTTTTCAGTCCGTATCTCTGTTATTGTTTTTCATTTGTAAAAATACGTTTCTCTCGGTCAATGAAGATTGTGCAAGGTCAATAATGTAGTTTCATCATATCTCGTGTGTCCTAAAATATTATAATCAGTCGGCAGCGTGACTTTACTTTCTACGCATTGCTATTAGCTGAAAGTGCCAGGAAGGCAGGAAGGCAGGAAGATGTATAATATATTGTGGTCCGTTGTTCCAGAAGGAAGCCCCAGCCAGCATGAGCCAGGCAGGGCGGTGGTAGATAGGCGGGAGATAGGCGGCAGGCGGCCCCCAGCACGCGGCAGGCAGGCCCCCAGCACGCGGCAGGCAGGCACCCAGCACGCGGCACGCTGGCTCGCACCCCCAGACACCCCCTCGGCGCGCAGCGGGACAAGGGCCGGTCATTGATGCTCCTGGAGTCGGAGCGCGGCCTGACAGTAGGCGCTAGGGCGCTGGAGCCGGCGGCCACGAGGTACTCCGCCAGGGACCCGAGGTTAAGACTGCCCTCGACAGATACCCCCACCGAACGCTGTGATACTTATTCGTTTTAATCTGTTACTACATGTGTACGCGTTACTTTACGTCTCCTTAGGCTTATTAATACTTAATATCTTCCGCGCCGATATCGCTACAGAGAGTATCCAAAATAAGGCCGGTTCGAAGTAGGATATATCAGAAAGTGATAAATAAAGTGATCAGAGTTGTAGGAATCGCGTTTCTACGAGTGATAATTTTCGAGTCATTACTTGATACGGTATTAGGTTATTCATTCGGTCCGATTTTGGTTTCGTATAATTATCGGGGGTTTCGGGGGCAGTCGCCAGTATCCCAGTACCTAGGGTCGCGGCGCTAGGGATGGAAGGTCCCGTGGCCGCCGGCTCGCCGGGCGCCGCGGCGGGCCTCAAGCGGGCCCCAGCGGGCTCCGCCTCCTCGCTGGCCAGCTCCGGGATCAGCGCGGACGGCTCCGACAAGTCCACGCTGGCCGGAGACGAGCTGTACTCCCCCGCCTCTACTGCGGGGGACGACCGCCGCCTGTCCGCGGAGGTGTTCGACGACAGGCTGGATCTGGATGACGGACATCAGTCCGCGTCCGACTTAGATGACAACAAAAATATTATCAACGGAGAAGTCAAACAAAAACACTTGACGCCGATCTTGACCAATAGAGGATCTCGCTCATCTCCGCCGGCTTCTCTCACTTACGTCACAGAAAATCCCACTTACGAAGGAGTGAAGTTTGTGGGAATCCCCGACAAAGACAGCATCTGTTCCTCCAGCTCGTACGGAGACGAGAGCGATGATGAGGACGAAACAGACAACAAACCAGTCGTCCCTGACGGAGGCTGGGGATGGATTGTCGTACTTTCTTCGTTAGTATTGTCCATGATCGCCGACGGAATCAGTTTCTCCTTCGGTCTACTGTACATCGAGTTCTTGAACCATTTTGGCGAGAGCAAGTCTAAAACAGCCTGGATCGGTAGTCTGTTCATGTCAGTTCCCCTCATGTCGGGACCTGTGATGAGTGCCCTCGTGGACAGATACGGCTGCAGAAAGATGACGATTCTCGGTGGAATTATATCCAGCTCCGGTTTTGTGATGGCCACATTCGCCAATTCTGTCGAGATGTTGCTGTTGACCTTCGGGGTGATAGCTGGTCTCGGTCTGGGCCTCTGCTATGTCACTGCTGTTGTATCTATCGCCTACTGGTTCGACAAGAAACGTTCTCTAGCCGTCAGCCTCGGAGCGTGTGGTACGGGTATTGGTACCTTTGTGTACGCTCCCATGACACAATATTTCATCGAAGAGTTTGGCTGGAGAGGAACTATTCTAATGTTGGCGGGAACGTTTCTGAACATGTGTGTGTGTGGAGCAGTGATGAGAGACCCAGAATGGTGGATCTTGGAGCAACAGAAACAAAGCAATTTGAGTAACAAGTCCACCCGCGGAGCATCCAGCTGTGGGTCCGTGTCCCGTTTATCTGGTGGAGGAGAATCCACATTCCCGGGAGTGGAGGAACTTAGATCTCTGATGAAGAGTGGACAAACACCAGAATACATTTTATCTACATTAGCCACATCTATTGTAGCAGACAAAGCCGAAGATAACACGGCTGAAAATGAAAATCTGAAACATTTGTACAACTCCGTTGTTAGTCTACCGACATTTGTTAAGCAAAGTGAAAAGGTTAGTACTTTCTCCATTTTTTTTCGAGTTTTGTCTATTGTTTTAAATTTACACTCAAATTGTGTTTCGGTTGATTGCAAAACAATGTTTTTTTTTACAGGTACCTTTAGAAGTTCTGGAATCTCTAAGCGCCAACACAAAATTGTATAATGTAATTCTGGAAAACTATCCGTCTCTACTGCATTGCAGAAGTTGTTCCGAGAACAAACTCAACAAGATCCAAGCTGATCAGCTCGTAACTCGAGTGCCCGTCACAATGTCCATGAAGCTGAGAAAAAGCAAGAAACCACCGATGATCACACCGGGTCAAACGATCAGCTTCGACTCAAATGGAGAGATGGTGAACTCTCCCTTACTAGAGACTGGCGACATCAAACCTGTGGTGACTAAGAGTCCTCCTTTGAAGAGTCCAGTGCTGATACCGATTATCAAACACCCCAAACCTCAAGAACCTTGGCTTAAACGACAGTTTTCTACAAACCAACATTATTTAAAAGACATTAAGATGCATAGGAATTCCGTGATGTATCGTGGTGCCATGATGAACATTTCCAAGTACAGACTGCGAGCATCTTCGTGCCCTAATATATACAGGAATTCTATGATTGCTATCCCACAGGAGGAAGACGAGGTATTTAATTAATTTATTTTGTAATATGACTTTCAATTATGACTATGTCCAACGTAATAATGAAATCCATTGCTATTCTCGATGGGGGGTGAGAATTTCAGACTGTAAAAATCGGGAATCAAGACAACTCGAGAGTATTTTTTTCCATAAGAGAATAAAGATGATAATGAGTTGCCAAAAGAGATTAGGGAGGCTGAAGTAAATTGCAGTTGTTAATTTTTTTTTTCATACAACTATCTAAACAAATCACTTTACGCATTGGATTGTCTCATTGTTAAATGTTTTTTGTCTTATGTTTGTTTCAGAAATGGTACGATGAAGTTTGGGAAATGATCAAATTGAACCAAATCCATATACGACCACCCTTATGTTATATAACCTGTATAGAATAATATTCAATAGTCACATTTCACGTAAAGATTGAATATTGTCCACAGGATTGATTTTTTTCTCTTGGTTAATAAAGAAATCAATATGAATTAATGTGCCCCATATGACTCAGTTGCCTTGGAATCCGGTGCTATAGACGCTATGATCTCCAGGTGGCGCTAGGTTGGGCAGGCGACCAGCCCTGGATGAACGTCACCAAGTCGTACTCGGTGTGCCTGGTGTGCTGCGGGCTGGCCACGCTGGCCTACCCGCTGGCCACATCCTCGTACTGGATGCTGGTGCTGAACTCGGCGCTCTTCGGCCTGTTCTTCGCCAGCAGCTTCTCCTTCACGCCCATCATCCTCGTGGAGCTCATACCGCTGGAGAGGTTCACCACGGCCTACGGGCTCATCCTGCTCATGCAGGGGATCGGCAACCTGATCGGGCCGCCACTCGCCGGTAATATATCTATATTATTTATTTATTCATCCAGTTCAATCATATTTACATAATAAATACTCTTTACTTCATAACTAAGTAGTCCTTACATAAATTTGACATTCATTCTTTTTTTATATTGTGTTCATATTTTTGGTTGACAATACTTTCAATGGTTTTTTAAGTTTAAGCAATGTCTATCTTCCTTGTTGTTAATAAAATAGCATAGGGGCCCCATTATCCAAAAGATTTTAGTGTCTACAATAGGTTAAAGACGGCCCTAGTACCTACTTCTAATTAGATGCCATTCACAATGTGAAAACGCTAATTGGTCAGTTTGATAAATAAGTGTACCAATAATTTTTTATGTAACTCCCTAAATTACACAATAATTTACATTACATCTTCCTTTTTCTGCGGTTTTTCACATTATTTCATTTATTGGATTGGCACTAAAGCTTAAGACTAATATCTTACCTTCATATTGTAAAAATCATCATTATTTAACTGTGCTATGCTGTCGTCATCCGCTGTCTCCCTGATGGAATATTATTTGTGTTTTTAGGTTTTATGTTTGACATAACGCAGACCTGGGACATGTCATTCTACACGGCGGGAGTTTGGATAGTGATATCAGGAATCCTGGTGGGGATCATCCCGTACACAAAGAACTTCCGTATATGGGGAGAGGCCCCCTTGGAAAAGGATTTGGAGAAGATTTCGCAATTGTCACAAAAAGACAGTCTTAGTATTGCCTAATTCTCACTAGTTGAGACCACATAAGTATTCTTATATTTTCTTTAATCTCTAATATAAGTTATAAGTTAAGGAGATTTTGTATATTTTCCTAAATCACCATTTTAGTATCTCGAGTAATGTATTTTTGTGACAGTTGCGTTTGTGAGAATATTAACAACATAATTGTTTTATCCTACACCTCGGTACGCTGCGGCTTCCGTTTATTATAAAAGTTATTTATAAGTAGTGGATAAAATGGATTGATCCCGTATTTTTAATCTATATTTTGCTAATAGTATCTTAAGCAATCATAAGAGAATCAGTTTAGGTGAGGTAATCATATTTTTGTAATATCGCCTTACAGTAGAATACGAGTTTTAGAAGAGACATTTTTTAAATTTACGTTATCCTTCGGTTTGGTGTGAAATGATATGGAAGGATCGAGAATGAAGAGAGACATTTGGACAACACCAGTCAGGTACTGGGGAGAGTGGATTGAGAATAATATGAAAAATCTTGCGATGTTTTGTGAACCCTTGCATTGTACTGTATTTTCGCAAATTGTGTATTTGAAACCGAAATCAGACCGTGTTTTATTATGTGTTTTATATTATTAATAAATGTGTTGACGGCAATATATTTTTACAATGCCTCTTAGTTAGTTTAGGAATTAAGAACAAATATTTAACTATGCAATCTACATTTTAGGACTGCATGTTAAACTCTTTCCCTTGCTAAATATTATTTACATACGCATGGTGAAACTTGAGTGAAAGCAATCTGCTATATGTTTTATTTATTTACTCGGTGTTTTGTTAGTGAAAATTAAATTAACCAAATAATGCTGCTTACTTTTAGGGTTTAGCAGTCTATAATTAATTAAATTTGGAGTCGCCATATAACTAGTTCCTTGTATCGCTTAATTGCGCTCGAGACTAAAATCACATTATTGTATTCCTATTTTCGCATTAAAATTAGGTTTATTATAGATCAGGTCCTCATTACTTTGTTTCCCTGGTAATCACCACCACCGATGTAAGCAACTGCATATTCCAGGGAAGTCCACAACTAAAATCCTAACAAGCTGAGAAACTAAATTATTATCGATTGGAGGAAGCATCTTTTAAAGTTTTCTCTTTATTTGTTTGCAGAATAGCATTACAAACATAATCTGAGTGTTTTTTTGAAAGGATTTCAAAGTTATTTAACAATGAAGAAAACCTACATTATTGTACTTAATGATAGTAATTTTACTTACACCATGCCTTAGTAAGGAAGCATGGTAATCTGTACAGAACTTACGCTTGTTTCAATATTTAAACAACTTGTTTATTGTTTTTTTTTTGTAATCGATTGTGGCCTTGTATAAAATGCAGTGAATATTATTTATCTCTCTCAAGTAGCTACGAGAGTTAAGGGGTATAAATGAAAGTGTATACTTATGTTTTATTTAATTCAGCATTGTTTGGACAGCCTCTTTTTCTCTCAATAATGTATAGTAATTAATTCATCAGAAATTTGGAGAATATTAATGAATTCATCACTTAGTATTATTGTCATTTTTGTAGACATTTTAAAACAAAATTCTTTATGATTCCAATACAAAGGGGCCATTGAGATTGAACAAATCCAAAAGGAAATGCATCATTTTCAATTGTACCTACACTTTTTATAGGAGATTTACAAAATATTTCTATGTTTTATATAACAAAAATACAGTGTACTTTTGTACTTATCACTATGATTGAAAATGATGAGTTAAATAATATAGACATTTTTATCATCCACACCTAATAATGTAAAGAATTATTACTATAAAAAATACCTATTAGAACATTTTTAAAGAAGCAAAATTATTTTCAAAGTTTATGAAATACTAAAATAGATCTGCAGCAAAATATTGTTCTGTCTCTTTAAATAAACATTTATTGAATAAATACATTTATAATGAAATCCATGTATAGACTCATGGTTAGTAAAGTATTATAAACTGTAGGCCATATAAAATTTGGAAAATACGATTATTGACTTCTACTTGTTATGTACAGTTGACAATTTTGAAGCCTGCAAGATTATATTTTTGAAATTTATCTTATTTGACTCATTTTACCACCTCAACAGGCCATGAGGCAAAATAACTGAGGGGAACAGCGTCAAAAACTCCCAGGCGTTAGAAAATCACTTTTGATTTTTGTGTTCTCACCGGGAATTGAACCCGGAACCTCCGTATCAATGTGTTTGTGTTTATTTTGTTTACTGATGTCTTCTAATTCAAAAATATTTTATATGACCTGTGAATTGTTATTGTTTAGAGAAATCTTACTTATAAGTAAAATGACACTTCTAATTACTATTAACACCGATTATAAATATTATGACACAATTTAATGGTTATTTGATAAAAAATTTCAATCATATTAACGACGTCATTGTGAAAATTGAATGCCTTTACGAATCAGTATAAAAATATAAGTTTTCCTAGAAAGTAACACAATTGGAAGAATATGAATGTTGTTTTTACACCAACTACTAACAAAATCACTGGATGCGGATATATCTGACATTTCAATACTAGCATGTCAGCTACACCCAAAATGTGCCGCAATCTAGTTAAAATGATTTCGGTAGGCTGTTTATATTTATGAAATAACAATATAATTTTTGTTCTGCTGAATAATTTGCTGTTTGTGTAAAATTTAGATATTTTGTTTTTAGTTATTTTGTTAGGAAATTGAAAAGCTGTGAAGAAGACCTTGCCATATTTGTAGAAGTGGTTTTATTATATTATTCCTAAGTAATGAACATGTAAAAATTTGGAATAGACAGAGTTTATAGTAAACCTGGTGCTATAATATTTGTTGTTTAGCACTTGATATTTTGATTACCGCTTACTTGACAATTTGTAGTGTTTTCTACTATCTAGATAAAATTAATAATTGAATCCTAAAAAAACTAAATATTTCTAGTAAATAATTAAAATATTTGTCTAAAGCATTGTTACGGCACTAAATAAACGACCATTTTTGTTAACTCACTCTGCCAATCAATTCAGTTAATAGGTGCAGAACTTTCTTGTTTGTAAAAATCAAATATACTCGTATTATAAGAGTAGTACAAGAAAACTAGCAGGTTATAGAAAAAAGGAAACATGAGAATTTGGCAGCTTTATGGCAGAATGGATTAGTGAACTCAAAATATTTCGTGAAATTAATGTTGGAAGCACTCACTTTGTAGTTATTCATTATAAACTATTTAAATGAAAACACACTTTGTTTTTAACTACTTTTTTTATATTTTTTTATTAAAACTCCCGACCGGTTTCGAAACAACACGTGTCTCTTTGTCAAGGGTACAAGAATGAATGAAATTGGATAATGAAGTAAGTTGTGTCAGTGCATATGTTCAATGGTCAGGTCTATTGTTTGTCTAAGGTTGAGAGATGAATGGATGGGTGGGTAATTTATGACTTTTTTTTTTTTATGGATTAGATATTTTTAAGTTAAGAAGGGGGCTGTAGGAAATATTATTTATTTGATTATTTATTAAGTTGCGATTATTATTTAAAGACTTTTTTATTTCAAAAATTTCTAAAATTGTCTAATTTTAATAGTTTATGTTCTACATGTAACACTTTTAGCCCGGTATCTTTATTGAAATTATGATTATTTTCTATTAAATGGTTCGCAAATTCTGAAAAAATTATTATTAGATAAACAAACGCAAATGTTCCTTTTAATCGAATATTTATGTTTCTCTTTGTTTTTCCAATATATGTGGGCATCACAGTCGTTACAGTTTAATTGATATATACCAGATTTATCATATTTTAAAACTTTATCTTTCTGATTTTTTAATAATGCACCTAAATTATTTGACGTATAGAATGCTGGTTGTATGGTTGGAGGTAATTTTAAAGAAATATTTTTAGAAAAATTATCATTTACATATATAATGCGTCTCCATTGTTTATCTGACTTATTATTTTTATGGTTTGAATATAAATGTTTATTGATTATTACGCGTTTTTGTTTTTGGTTTAGGATTTTATTGATTATATTTTCATTATATCCGTTATTGTAGGCAATTTGTTTTATTGTGTTTAGTTCTTTTTGAAAATTCTCTGTAGACAATGGAACATTAATTAATCGGTGAATCATGGAATGAAAGGCAGAATGTTTTTGGGAAATGGGGATGATTAAAGAATTGTGTATTATTGCATCTGTGTATGTGGGTTTTCTATAAATATCAAATTCATTTTTTTGTTTATTGTTGTTAAAGTTAAATCTAGGAAATTCAATTTTTTGTCTTTTTCTATTTCTAATGTAAATTTAATTTTATTATGGAAGGAATTTATGAAATTAAGGAATGTCTGGAGTTCTCGGTCGGATCCTGAAAAAATGGCTATTATGTCATCTACGTATCGTCTCCACATAATTACACGTTTTAAAAGGGATTGTTACTAGCAAATATTTTATTTTCTAAGTCGTTCATAAATATGTCAGCGAACAATGGGGAACAAGGTTGGCCCATCGGTAATCCATCCTGTTGACTATATATTATGTTATTGTACTGAAAATAATTTTGGTCCAGACAAATGTTGCACAATCTTTTAAGATCAGAAACCAGTAATTTATCCCAAACTTGAAGGGTTTTAATATATCGGCAATAATATTTTTTGTTTCTGAAATTGGAATATTTGTGAAAAGATTGACTACATCAAAGGAAATTAATTTTGCGTTTATTGGAATCTCAATGTCGTTTAAAACTTTTATTAATTCTAAAGAATTTTTTAATGTGTATTTTGGAGTGAAAATTTTTAAATTATTTACTAAGTTGGTAATAAATGATGCTAACTTGTATGTAGGGGCACTATTATACGAGACTACTGGACGAATTGGACTATTTTCTTTATGTATTTTCAATAAACCGTAAAGTTTGGGGGACAATGGGTTTGGACAAATTAATTGATTTCTGATTTTAACATTTGAAATAAAGTCACTTTTACTGTCTTTAATTGCATTTTTCACTTTTTCTTGGTATTTGTTAGTTGGGTCCTTTATGATGCTAAGTGTATTATTAGATATAAAGTCTTGAATTTTTAAGTTATAGTCTATTTTGTTCATTATCACTATTGAATTTCCTTTATCTGCTTTAGTTAAAATTAAGTCTTGGTTTTGTATTGTAGTTTTAATATTTTTTGCTATAACACTCTCACTGTTATATGGAACATGTAAATTTTCACTAATTGTTTTGATTGTTTCTGCACATTTATAATGAAAAGTTTTGTCTTGTTTAAATAGAGCCGTTTCGGTATCTACCGCAAGGTGGTCTATTGCTGAACAAATGTTGTTTTTATTATAATTCAGATTGTATTTGAGTCCTTTTGAGAGTAATTTATTTTCTTCCGGTAGAAATGTGTGCGAGGAAAGATTAACCACTGGTTTAAAGAATGTTTTTGATGAAAATGACTGTTTCTTAGATTGACTTAAATTTTTATTACTTGTTAAATTTTGGATTTTTTTGCTTAGAATTGATTTTTTCTTAAATGCTGCAATCGATGCAAATTCACGCACTTTATCATCGAAGGTGTCCCATTCTGAAGCGTGTAAATCATTCACTAATTCGTGTGGAGAAGCATAAGTAGAGTTTTTATATCATTTCTGATGATTTTAAAAGAACTTATTAAATCTTCTTTGAGCCAGGCCAATTTTGCTTTATACACAGAACTATTATTTGGTTTGTTTTTGAAAATTCCTTGTAAATATGTTGGAAACACTTTTTGTTTAATACAACACTGATAAAAATAAATATTTAACGACACTAATCTATTTTTTATAGTCAATTTCTTGTACAATTGTGCTCTTTTTGCCGTACTCGCAGATAATATGAAATTAATGTTGGAAGCACTCACTTTGTAGTTATTCATTATAAACTATTTAAATGAAAACACTTTGTTTTTAACTACTTTTTTTATATTTTTTTATTAAAACTCCCGACCGGTTTCGAAACAACACGTGTCTCTTTGTCGGTTTCGAAACAACACGTGTCAAAATATTTCAATGGTTTTGGCGTAAATTTCAAAATTTTGGATATTGCGATAAAAATATTTTTTTGTAAAACATTAGGTAAACCAATTACAAAAAATCAAAGTAAGTTGCTGTGACAGCAAAATACAGAATACAGAGATTAAATATGAGTTATAAAATGAATAAAAAACAAATTTATGTATAAATAATAATTGATCGACTAATACTTTATAAATCCATCTATAGCATATTATTTTTCGTGATTTTTTAAAAGGAATACTGAAAGTTTATGTCAAAAATTAATTCAGATACTTAACGATATAACGGTTTAATTGATTTGCCCTTCTAAAAAATCACTACAAATATTTTATATGTGTGTATATATGAATTTAATACTATATTATTTTCCTAACAGAAGTCTATAATTTATTATTGACAATATGCAAAAATACTGCCGATTCAAATTCATCTTTACATTCATTGTGAATTTAATCAGTATTATTTTAATCGTGTAATTATGGGACTACAATTCATTGATCATTTTTATAAAATCTAGGTATTAAAAATGTTTTGAGTACAAAATAAATTTAGCATTTACTTATTAACAAAACAGAACTTTTCAGATCAATAAATGCATTTATAAAATATCTTATCTAAAGAGAAAATCTCAGTACAGTTAGTAGTAAATAAGGACAACTTTTCTCAATACCTACCTACTTAAACAGATTAGAGTTCATACTGCAACTTTTGATTGGGCAGGTCGATTTAATTCAGTAATGCAATCCAAGATCATAAAACTTTTGATGTTTGCTAGAAAATTTATTTTATTTTCCTCGACAGTGTGAGGTTCAGCCCCTGGGTTACTGAGTCAATGATAACTACTTAAACGTTTCACACTAAAGTTTCTATTAAAATCATATTACCTTTAAAATTACAATAAAAAAATTAACATGTACGGGTGTCGAATGTCGTTTGTCCATCATCTTCCCTAATAATTTGTGTTGTAGTGTGAATTCTAATCTACAAAAATTAATGATAAGTAGAAAAAATTATAGATTTTTTTTACATAAGAATCTCTCGTTAGTTAATCTTTGGCCTTATGATTCATGTATGTAAATCTACTACATAGATCACTTCAGTATTTCGTAATTCACAATATCCTTTAATGTTATTAATTCAGTAAGGCTGAAGCTTTGAGAACAGCCAAATAACCCTTTGGAAAGTCAAAATACGTAAAAAGCAATCATCTTAAAGGGGCTTCCATAAATATATCGCCTAATTCTGTTCTCAAAGTTTTTAATGCCAACTATAGCTATGTAAATTAAGTTTTTTTTTTTAAATAATTGTGTTTTCGTATAATAAATCAGTATATAACCATCATAAAACTGTGTTTTACTTTTTTATGAATAAATTTATCATTGTGTTCTAGAGTTTTAACCGCTTCCCTGCGTCAAAAATGTTAATGTAATTTTTAACAGTGCTAAAAATTAAAATTAGTCGTAAATAAAAAACGAAGTTTATAATTTATTATGGTGTTAGGGAATAATATGTCACTTGAAAGGTCATCATTATTATAAAAATGATGCAGGGAAAGGTTAAATTTTCAGATGTACGTGGCATCATGTGACAGTCGGCCATGGTGTACAAGTAAACCTATACAATACATAGGATAGATTCAAATGAAAGTACTAGACTTTATTTTAGCAAAATTCTTGGAAAGAACACCATGATATGACAAAGACACTGCACATGAGTCCCACCAAAAGCTACAATGCATTGCATGCATGTCCCGTCGCATCATCTGCTGTCAGCCCAGCTGCTGCCAAATGAATGCAGACAGAAGCACACGTATGTAACAGTCAGTAAGATGAACACAAAATTCACGTTTTTTCTTAATTATGCATTAATGTATATTTATATTTTTAATGACATTTATTATTTTAAAAAATCAATAAAAATAATTTGTTTTTTTAAAACTATTTAGATTACAATTATTTTTCTAAAGGTTATCTGTATTAAAACTCAGCAGTGAGAGGAGTTTTTGTGTGCACTGCTGTTACTATACCAAAACTAACTATACAGCATTCCAAGAACATGGATGGCCCAAGGTGATGAAAATCCACAAAACACGGTTTGAATTGCTCGACCATCATCCTTACCAAATCTAGCCCCAAGCAACTATTTTTTTATCCCGCTAAAAGGTGAGCTCAGAGGACAGAGATTTTTGTTTATTAAGAAGGCCAACACCCATTGATTTACTTAGATTTGAACTGCACCCAAAAATGAATGACACTTCACTTACGCCAAAACCTCCACCTACGCCAGACGCGTATTCAGTATTTCTTTAACCGCCGGCAGAGTCAGACGTTCAGAAAACATTTTGAAATGCCTTCCTGTGTAGATAGAACCGTGTAAAAACCGTACGGATAAAATTAAGAAAAAATATGGTGTTACTTTCCACATGTAAATGTTTATTTATATTTGTTTACATAGCCTAAAATAATTATTATTCAAAGAAAGTTTTCTTCTTAAATAATAGGTAACAGCCCGTCCACAAGAAAAAAAAAGTCATTTTAGATGCATGGTAAAATTCATGAACGCTCCTCGTAAGGAACGGGTTAGTATTGTATGTATACTGTTACTGTAACCCTATATATTTAGCCTATACCTTTTGCGGTGTGTGAGCGGATGCTTGCCGGCAGTCGAAGGGCTCTGATAGGTCGACCCATGTAAGAGTATAAGGTGCAGAATCTCCGTGGCATTACTTTTTTCTAAATAATTTACTCTGCAAGGCAGATCTAAATGTATTATATATCAATGCCAACACCTTTTTGAATAACACTTTTACAGGGAAAGCAACCAACTACTATTTTGCTAATTTTGTCTTTTTTACGAGGCACAAGTTTCCGGTATCATGGATGTCCACTGCTGACAATTCATCGGCAGGTTACTTAGCTTGCTGAATCCGTGTTCTTTATTATTTTGTACATCAAAGAAAAATTATATAGTATTTTATTATTTTTCAAAAAACTTCGTCACACCTCAAAAGCATACTTTTTATTTTTATTGAATCAATTAAATAGCTACAAATAAAAATAAAAATAACAAACCATAGACGAAAACCGAGTAAAACCTAAGATCTGATTGGCTGAAACCAGATAATTCAACCAATAAGAACGTAGTTTTGCGTCTACATCCTCTGACGTTTCTAAGCTTTATGCTTCCTTTCCGCCATTTTTATCGGTAACACGTGTGGCGTTTTGTAGTTGTTTTCTACAAAAATTGACACAGAATCAAAATGAGTGACGGCACAGCAACTATCCGTACGCGGAAATTCATGACCAACAGGTAGGATATTTCTCGAAGTGTTAAAATCAAATTTACATACCTTGAGAACACGTTCCATCTTGACAGCGCTGTCACTCACCCTAACCTAATTTGACAAAGTTACTTACAGTGCAAAAATTTTTATATTTAGTGCAATAAAACCAACAGTTTAATATAAGAATCGCTGTGCTTAAACCCTTTTCCCTTTTTGCTGCCTGAAACAAGTCAATAACAAGTTCCGTGCACATTTAAACCGCTTTGTCGTGGCACCGTATTTTGTGCATTTTACCAGTGTTAAATGTTTATATAATATTTTACTCACGTAAATCTCATACTGTTCTCCTAGCGTAGCAATTCTCCCTACAATCTACAGTTAAATTTGATGAAAACAGACCTTTGTCTCCAACCAAACTTTTGTCTTCTGACACCCATGTTATTTATGGACCTTGGTACTAATTAATATTTTAATGGAAAAAAAACACATATTAATATCACATTTAAATTACCATTACCCCTGCATTAAAATACTATGTGATATATCATGCTATTTTGTTAATAAGATAATATTATAAAGAACAACTTGATCATTAGTTCTGATTCGGAATGTTTGTACATAAGTATGTGGTGCTAATGAAAGGAGGCTGCGTAAAATAAGGCTTTGTTATTCTCCAAATATTGTCCAATGATGACATTTCTTATTATTGGCTTGGCCAATTTCGATAATGAAATTCCCTTAAATCACTAGTAACCAAGAGAATGAAATTGTTGATGAAAACACGTATTTGTGGTATTCCAGGCTTCTGGCCCGCAAGCAGATGGTCTGCGATGTCCTGCACCCCGGGAAGCCGACAGTGAGCAAGACGGAGATCCGCGAGAAGCTCGCCAAGATGTACAAGATCACCCCCGACGTGGTGTTCGTGTTCGGCTTCCGGACCAAGTTTGGCGGCGGCAAGACCACAGGGTTTGCGCTCATCTACGACACGCTGGACAACGCCAAGAAGTTCGAGCCCAAGCACCGACTGGCTCGCCACGGACTGTACGAGAAGGTCCGCCCCACTCGCAAGCAGCGCAAGGAGAGGAAGAACAGAATGAAGAAGGTCCGCGGAACCAAGAAGACCAAAGTTGGAGCCGCAGCCAAGAAGTAAACTCGACCTAATGTATAGATATTCACTCTTCTTCGGTTATAAGGATGGACGCTCGCTCATATTTCGTGTTATTCTTATAATAAAAGGACTAAGCTAAGCCACTTTCTGTTTTATTTCAATTAGAAGTTACAACAGTTTTCCATGCAGATCAGTGCTATGGTAATCGAAAGGTTTTTGGTGTAAAAAGACTTTGGTGTAAAGGGAAAAGGCAGTTTGACTGGCTACTTACTTAAACATACCATCTCTTTTTTTACTATAAGCACACAATGGTGTTGCGAGCCAAATGTTTATACCATTTAAAGGGCAAACGTCATTTTAAGTTAATACATTAAATACAAAAAGGCGTTACAGGTGAAATTTTTAATAGCAAAAGTTCAATCTCTACAGCTTGAGTAAAAATTACAGATTTTTTTGATAATCCTCGTGTTTTGAACAAACATACTTAGTAAAAATCTATACTCTGTCCCAAATCACATCGCAATCGACCAGACTAATGACTGCGGTCAACCAGTAGATTGGGTTCAACACGTTGGCCACC